>BQNB010068728.1:23118-33746 GCA_026074375.1 Tanacetum coccineum
TATATATATATATATAGATATATTTTAGTTTAATTATATATAGCAATTAAGGATAAATAAATAAAAGATTTTTTTGGGATATTTAATAAACTAGATAATTACAAATACACAAGGCATATAATCAGATAAAATACAATTCCAAATGATTTTAGAACCTAAGACTAGCAGATTGGGGGTTTGGTTTTGGTTTTTGAAATAAGATTCTGTTTGTGAAACTTTAAAAGTGCGGCGTACTTGGGTAAAGTACATCGTACTTTCTGAGTTTTCAGGAAAACCGGCGCACAAATAGGATGTGCGGCGTACTTCCTGGAGAAAAATGATTTTTTGTTACCGTTTGCCAGAAAATGGTACGGCGAGTTTGAAAATTTTGTGAAACAAAATAGCACCTAAAACAAGCAACAAACTGATAACAACTTAAACAATTCCCCGACAGCGGCGCCAAAAACTTGATGTGTGTTTTCCAAGCTTTAAATTTATAATACTAAAAATACCGATTTTTACTAAAAACACAACACTCAGGAAGTATACCCGTTCGTGTATATTATAGCTTTAGGTAAGTCCAGGTCGTTCCACGGGAATTGAAGTTTTCACAGTTTGTAATTAAGGTGCTAAGGTTAATAAGATTGTCACGGATCAAATTAACCAAATCTTGCATATATCGGATATTATAACGAAAGCAATTAAAAGATGATTCAATCAAATGATTAAGGTATGTTTGTTTAGGCAATGATCACTTGGATAATGATTTGTTTGGAATAGTGTTTATAAATTTAGAAAATAGAGTTATCACAAGTTATAAATCCTTTCGGCCTTTAAATATAACTAGTGATTATATCAATTAATAACAACAAATCCTTTCGGCCTTTATAAGTTATTATAACCAATATATTAAGTGGAATGATAAAAACATAAGTTTATAAGTATCTTTTCGGCCTTTACACTTAGAAAATCATGTTAAACCATTTCAATAAACTCATATCCAAACACTCCATATCCAAGATCACATATCGCCCAAACAAACATAAGATTACTACTCCATGATCAAAGTAACAAAACACATAACATTCATCATGGATTCAACAAAGACTTATATATTTAATTTGGGGATTCGCTACAAGACATAACCGTGGGGCTCTCTCTTGGTACGAACTGTCAGCTACGTGTCATTTCAAGGATTGTGGTCCTTCACAAGGACTGTACCTTTGTCGGAGTGTCCTTTGATACCGTTGAATTAGGACGGAGCTAATGACTCCGGACCTGATAGGTCCTTCGACACACCATTTTCTCTGGAGTTTTGGTGGTGACTTTGGACCTGACATGTCCTTCGACAAATCAGCCTCTCTAGAGTATTTATTTAGTTTTAGCCCGTGCTAGTTTGGTAGGAGTATCTAAGCTATATTTCTTCTTCGAATGTTTCGGGGGAGACTATACCTCATCACTATTCTAGACTTTCATTTAAATATCATTTCAACTAGCAAAAACACAAAATCCTCTCCCTTTCTTACTCAAAAGCCACGGCTTAAATAATCCCCCTAAATAAATTCATAGTTTTTGATTTTACAAAGATTACAAGCATACAAGTGTGTTTAGGGTTATTATCTAAGGTGTATCAAATGATCTTGCAAGTTAAATCAAGGGTTTTCCAAGGAAAGAAATTAAGGTTTTCAAGGCTAGGGTTTGTTTTGGAAGCAAGGGTTTAAACACATTAAGTTAGGGGTTTATAGGATTAGTGTGTTCATCATATTAATCTTTCACTCAAGGTTGCATTCGGATTTTACGTGACGATTGACTCATTTTATTTATATAATCAATTCATTTACTGAGGTGAGTTCATAGTCCTATTTTATATGATTACAATGATTTATAACTTTTGGGGTGAGAAACATGCATTGTTTTACATATTGGACGCAAGTACACTTTTAAACAAGGTTACGTGTTTGCCTAAGTAGCGATAACCCACTGAGCCCATTATCATGAACTGTCAATTACTTGGTGTAAGCGCGGATGTTATAAATAGATCTATTTAGGATTGACATCCCCGTTCGAGTGAGTAGCGCTCACTAGTGTCGTTTACGAACAACGACCCGAATATACCATGTCGATTTAGATGTTGCGGTTAAACATCTACGGGCCATGTGGCAATTTATATTGCAATTCATACATGTCGAGCTTCAGTGTCATGAGCTTAGGGAAACGTAATTATATTTTGAGATATTATATGTGTTACATTGTCTTACACTTTGAATCTTACGGTCCTACTTTATATACATACATAAACCTGTGAATTCACTAACTTTATGTTGACGTTTTTAAGCATGTTTTTCTCAGGTCAATAAGTGCACAACATGGATACATTCGGAAGCATCTTTTTGAAGTCTAAATGCCCTAAGATTTTACTGATTACATTTTGGGCTATTTTTTATGTATCAAATTCTTTATGTTTTCACAACAATGAACTATTAAAGCTTGGAGCTTTTGTAACAAACATTTCAGTCAATCGAATGTATCTTTTTAAAACGACTCATATAGATATCGTTCTCATATCTTGTGCTGTTGTATTATGAAGTAACACTCCCAGACCCTTTTTCTGCTGCGACCCAATTTGGGGGTGTTACATATTGGTATCTAGAGCCAAGGTTATAGAGAACCAGGTCAAATGTTTTGCTTGAACTATAATATTTTCAAAACATTGCATCATACAAAGTTTTTAACGGGGACAACATCATCTATTTGTTTGATTAGGTGTTTTATAATAGTTGGTACCATGATCGATACAGTATTACTATTATATTATCGCTTATTAATTATACATGTCTCTATATATTATACTTATTATGTTATTATTATTGTTACAAGCGAGTCCTTGTCATCTTTGACAGTTACCTACACGTCGGTATATTCTGATTCTGAGCCATAGAGATTCCAGTGGGTATATGATGATGAGCTAGAAGGCACTGAGGAAGTCACCGTGTTTCCTAAGAGGCACCATCATCTCTTGACTTTGTCCTGGACCATGAGCATCCACCAACACAGAATTACATGCCCGTTCCTGAGCACCACACTTTCATGGACTACGTACATGGTCCAAAGTACCCAGAGTACTTGGTACCATCTGACGATGAGGTACCTATTGAGGATCATCCTCTACCGACCGATGCTTCACTTACAACCCTATCACCGGGCTATGTTGTTGACTCTAATCCTTCGGAGGAGGACCCCGAGGAGGATCCTGCTGAGTATCTCATGTGTGTTTTACAAGCTTTAAATTTATAATACTAGAAATACCGATTTTTACTAAAAACACAACACTCAGAAAGTATACCCGTTCGTGTATAGTATAGCTTTTAGGTAAGTCCAGGTCGTTCCACAGGAATTGAAGTTTTCACAGTTTGTAATTAAGGTGCTAGGTTAATAGATTGTACAGATCAAATACCAAATCTTGATACTATTCTGATATTATACAAAGTGATTCGAACAAATGATTAAGGTATGTTTTTTTAAAAGGGGGCAAATGATCACTTAGTATAATGATGTGTTTTTGGAAATAGTGTTTTAAGTTTTAAAAAATAGAGTTATCACAAGTTATAAAATACTTTCAGGCCTTTTAATAGAACTAGTGATTATATCGATTAATAACAAACATATCCTTTCGGCCTTTATATGTTATTATAACCAATATATTAAGTGGAATGATAAAACACATATATAAAGAACCCTATCAGCCTATATTCTTTGTATAAAATATGTTGTACCAATTCAATAAACCTATACAAACGCTCCAATACCAAGATCACATTATTGCCCAAACAACACAGATGACTTACTCCATGATCAAAGTAACAAAAACACTTACATTCATCATGAGATTCAAATAAAGATCTTTCCAAAAGAGTAACAAGGTTATATACCGACTTCAAGAGCAAAATATGTGATGTCACTAAGAATTTCTCAAAACAATACTTACTATATTCCAAGCAAATTCCGGATAATATAAACAATTCGTCACAATCGTTATCAGATTCGAATAAACACTTCTATTATGCTTCTTGGATGGATAAAAACCTGGAATTGATGGTGGAGAGTGGTGGTGGTCGTGGTGGTGATTGGGGTTTGAATGGGTGTTTGGCGGTTCTTGGTTTGTTAAGCAAGATCACCAAAAAACACTTCTTTAAGTGTTCTAACCGAAGTGGAGTTTGTTGATGTGTAGAGATATGGAATGAGAGTGATTTGGGCTGTATTTTGTAGGTACAAAATGGGCCCCAAAGTGGTGCACAAACTTATTTGTGCGCCGCACATAGTGAGTTAATGCACTTAGCATTTAATTGCATTTAATTCTCTCCACCGCCTCAAAAGTGCGCCGTACTTTTGCTAAAACCGCCGCACTTTGGGTGTTTAAAAGACTTTTCAGTTCTGGTGAATTTAGTGCGCCAGCACTTCTGATGTGCGGGATACTTTGGTCATTTTCAGCAGTTGGCCTTTTTATAAGGTTGTAGATAAGTTGGAAATTCGCATCGTGTGGCCGCTTTGTGAACCAACTAAAACGGAGTTAGTATGACCGAGTTATGACCAAAACAGTGAACTGGTTGGGAGATCTTTATCTCATTTATTTTTCGTTAAGCTTCAACTCTTGTGTAATCTTCCATTTTCTTCCACGACCGTACCTAGACATATACTATGCAAATATACTTAGATTAAGTACCAAAAGTTCACGAGAAATGATCAAATATATACAAATAACGCCGCCGAAAACATGTATAATTTAGTGCGTTATCACACCCTTCACACTTAGACTATTGTTGCCTTAAAGCAACATAAAGCGAGAAACAAGATCATTTATCGTGAGGTGGTAGATAAAATCATTTTAGTATTAAAAAGTGTTTACCAGTTTTAAACTTTTTTAGGCAGAGACACTATAACGAGCACTCTCACATAGGGAAGTGTTTATTTATAAATTCACATGAAGTTCACACAGATAGGGTTTATATTTTTGAAGTCACTCAATTCGCACAACATATCTAGGTTCGCTACCATATGCTTGTACTAGACACATAAACATGCCCGTTGGGCCGTGGATGCACCTAGACAAAATAGCAAAGAAGGAAAATGTGATAACGATGTGGGTGGGAATCAGCGATACTTGATTCCATGTGCCGAACTATTTGCCTTATACTTTGAACATTTTATTATTTTTTTCTTCCTTTCTTTTTTTTTTCTTCTTTTTTTCTTTGAAGATTTCTTTTCATTCCAGATACTGTGATAACTAAGGCTGGCACAAAACTTCTTCTTCAACGAGCACATTTTTCTTGCTCTTGGGATACATTGGGGATCTCAACACTAAAGCGTTTTAGTGCTTTGCAGATACTTGATTTTTACATAGGGAGTTTTATTTCACCTCTTTTCATACGACTTTGTCTATAAATTAAACCTCTCTATGGTCCTAGTAAAATAATGATCAAGCCACAAGTTCTGGAGTACTAAATTAGGCCCATCATATAACTTTATTACCAATACCAATGTTCCAAAAAAGTCGACAATACGTACACTCCGTTAAACGACGGAATGACACTTATGACTGCATTCAACCCTACCTCGAACAGAAAAAGGCAAAAAATTATCTTGGGTATCAAAGATGGATACCCGAATTTCTTATGTACTAAATCCTTACAATTTAAGTGGGTTGATTTTGTGCTAGTTAAAATGTCAATCCGATTAGATTTGCCTAACTAAGCGTATGCATTTTTTTTAAGTTTTTGGATAAAGCGATATATAAATTTTTTAATTTTTTCAGAAAAATATCAGTTGAAAGTTTGAAATTTATACAGGGAATCATGGAGGGACCCTATGATTAAATTTTTTCCTATTTGCTACCCTCCACACTTAAGTTGAAACATTGCCCTCAATGTGAGAACTGATAAATATAGAAAATAGGGAAAATTAAGGGAAACCGGAAACGCCAACAAGCATGTGTATTCTACACATGTAATATAATACTCAAGTTATATAAGTCTCCAAGTGTTAAAATGCCATCCAACAATCCAAGCTCACACCTGTTTTATTTAATCTGGCTTATAGGACACAACTACGGTAACACCATAAATTACTAAAGCGCACTTTCGTTTATCGGCAACCACACGTTTTGCTTTTAGCGCATGCAACAAGCCTTTAAACCCCTCGGTGTCTGGAGTGGACGAGTTATAGTCTCGTGAGGGTTTCCAACGAACACACCCACAAAGTTCGATAAATTTCTTTTTAGATGCAGAAATCGAGATACGCGACACACCGGCCGAATGCGTGACATACTTAAAGACTGCAAAGTTTTTGTTATATATATATTTTTTAGTTTTTTTTTATTATTATTTACTATTATACTATTATTATTATATTAACTTGATTTAAAGATTCCTGTTAATGATACGGTCATAGTGAGAATTGAACCACTCTAAAAGCTTGAGGGTATGGTATTTTTAGAATATATAAACAGAATGGATATTCTTTTGTTTTTACAACATGATAGCCTTTTTTTGTTGTCTTAATAGGTTTATCTTTTTTAGTTTTATTATCAACGATGATAGGAGGTGGTGGATCTTTTTGAGTTTTCAGAGAATCATCAGACTTTCCACTCCTGGTGAATACGACATTCACATGTTCGGTTTGAGCTTGAGGAGGAGGTGGGTCAATCCTATTGGTTTGTTCTAAAGAGAGGTTTTGAGACTTCTCCCACTCATCTATTTTTATTTCCATGTCTTTAATTTTAGTTTGGAAATTATTTCATTTTGCTTCATCATTAAAATCATATCGTTAACATTGTTTTTGACAAACATATTTGTAACTCTTTGATCATCCAAGAATTTAGTCATTAATTTTTCAAAATCAGTTTTAGATTGTGGGTTCTTGGTTAGATTGTTTTAGACCTCTTTGTTAGGTAAAACACGGTGGTTTTTACCATGTCTTTGGTAACAAGTTTCCGCATGAACAGTTCTCATGCTAGGATACATCTTTTGAAATTCTTCGAGATCATTTTTCACATCTTGTTTAACTCTTGTGAGCGATTTTCTCGGAGTATAGGATCATAATGGGATTGGTAAGAATACGAGTCTTGAGAATTTCCGTTTTTATTACCTTCAGATTGGATGTAATTTACTTCATGATGTTCACACATCGGTGTGGCATCGTTCATGTGGTTTTTAGAAGCATTTCCCTCTCTAAGCTCATTGTATTTGTTGCATATCTTGTAATTCTTCTTTTAAGCTTATAAATTGAGAATCAATTTTTATTGTTAAAGCTGCCAATTTTTCCATTAATCGAGAATTATCAGTCTTACTATCACTTCCATCGGCGAAGGAAACAGATTTTCGATGATGTTTGTTTTTAGATTTAATGGGCCAATCATGTTTGAAAGATCTTTGTCCTCGAGAAATTGAAAAGCCTATATTTGGACTTTTTTAGAGGGAAGATTCCTTCCCAGCCAGTTATGTACAGTTTCTTGAGATGGGTTTCGTCTAGACATGATAGAATATTTCAATAAAGCTCCTTTGGTTAAGACCGTGCAATGACATTTTTCTACAAGCATGGCTCTTGGGTCGTAACAAGCAGTCGGTTAGACTTTTCACTAGAGTGAGAGAATTTATGATTTCAAGTAAAAGACGGTTAAATAACGAAGGTGGAAAGAATCTGTTTATAAAAGCTCTTCTCATTTGTTCTCACGATGTTATAGACTCTTCATTAAGTTCGTTTTAAACCAGGTTTTAGCTTTATCGCATAAGGAAAAAGGAAATATCAAAATCTTAACAGCTTCACTCTGCGTTTCACCGTATCTGAACATGTTGCAGATTGCGAGAAATTCACGGATGTGGTCATGCGGATCGGCCCGCAGATAACCATCGAATTTATTTTCCCGAATCATATTTAACGAGTAGAGTTGATATTTTAACAAAGGTGTCATCAACATCGAGTTGAATTAATGACAGAATTAGGACGTCGGCGTACAGTCTTAAGCACTTCCACATAGGGCTGATCATCAAGGAATCGAGAATTATTTGTTTGGGTTCAACATCCTCTTCAGGTATATTTATAACGACAAAGTCATTAACGATAGGATGTTTGGTGGAAGATTTGTGTGATTCGATCTGAATGGATTCTTTTTGGATAATTTTAAATTTATAAGTCCTTATTATTAAATTTTTATTTAATTTATATATTGGATTTACCAATTGTTTTTTGAAAAATAGGGGATTTATACATACGTTAAGCATTTTGCAAAAAGACATTTTATATATATAATTAAGGCTAATAGGATAATATTCAAAATAAAGTAAATTATTTTCATATATTTTTTTATAATTTTTATTTTATCAGATTCTCATATATATATATTATATATATTTTTTATTATATATATATATATATATATATATATATATTAATTTATAGGTACGGCGTACTTTAGGAAAAGTGCGCCGACTTTTCTGGAAATTTTATGTTTTTTCCGAAAATATATATACTAGATATACAAATACACAAGGATATATTCTAATAAAATACAATTCAAATGATTATTAGAACCTAAGTCAACAGATTGGGGGGATTTTGGTTTTTAGTTTTTGAAATAAGCTTTTGTTTGTAATACATTTGCAAAGTTGTGCTGGCGTACTTCCTAGTTTTTAAGAAAACCAGCGCACAAATAGGATGTGCGGCGTACTTCCTGTAGAAAAAATGATTTTTGGATTCCGTTTGCCAGAATACGATACGACGAGTTTGAAAATTTGGATTTGCAAAACAGTAGACAACTTAACAAGAAACAATTTAGCACCAAACAAGCATCAAACTTAATAACTTTAAACATTTCCCTTGGCTAGCGCGCAAAAAACTTTATGTGTGTTTTCAAAGCTTTAAATTTTTAATACTAGAAATACCGATTTTTTATAAAAACACAACACTCGGGAAGTATACCCGTTCGTGTATAGTATAGCTTTTAGCTAAGTCCAGGTCGTTCCACAAGAATTGAAGTTTTCACATTTTATAATTAAGGTGATACACAACCTCAAAACAAACCAATAAAAAACCACAAACCAAAAAAAATTGAGTCTAGGTTAATAAGATTGTCACGGATCAAATTAACAAATCTGCATTATTGATATTAAACAAAAGTGATGCAACCAATGATTAAGGTATGTTTGTTTAGGAAATATTTACTTAGATAATGATGTTTTTGGAATAATAGTGTTTATAGTTTTCGAAAAATAGAGTTATCACAAGTTTTATAAATCCTTTCGGCTTTTAAATATAACTAGTGAATACATTAATTAATAACAACAAGTCCTTTCGGCCTTTATAAGTTATTATAATCAATATATTAAGTGGAATGTTAAACACATATATAAAGAACCCTTTCGGTCCAATATTCTTTAATAAAAATCTTTTTTACCAATCAATAAACAAATCTCCAACACCCCCCCCGCCCACCCAACCCACTATACCCTCAAATACCCCCCCCCCCCCCCCCCCCCCCCCCCCCCCCCCCCCCCCCCACCCACCCCCACACTCCCCACCCCCCCCCTCCCCCCCTCCCCCCATCCCCCCCACCCCCCTCCCCCCCCCAAAACCCGTCATCCCGCACCCCCCCCCTCCCCCCCCTATCACCTCCATATCAAAGTAACAGAACACAGAACATTCATCCATGAATTCAATAAGATCATATTCAAAAGAAGTAACATGGTTTTATACGACTTCAAGAGCAAAATATGGTGATTTCAAGAATTTCCCAAGAACATCTTATTATATTCGAAGCAAAATCCGGAAACTATGAACAATTCTGTCACAGTCGATTATAGATTCGAATAAACACTTCTATTATGCTTCTTTGATGGATCAAAACCTAGAAATTTATCGTGGAGAGTGGTGGTAGTCGATGATGGTGATGGTGGTTTGAAGGGGAGTTTGGATCCTTGGTTTGTCAAGCCAAGATCACCAAAAACACTTCTTTCTGAGTGTTTTAAAGCGTAAAGTGGGGAGTTTGTCGTGTGTAGTGATTATGGAATGAGGTGCATTAGGGGCTGTATTTTTAGGCTTAAATTGGGTCAAGTGCGCCGCACAATATGTGAGTTGTGTGAGATATTAGAGGAAAAGGGGACTTATATAGGCTATTTTGGGGGCCAAGTGCGGCACAATTACAAATAAGTGTGGCGCACTTGAGGTGTAAATGCTGTCCCAATTAATGGCATTTAATTCTTCATAAAAATGTCCAGAAGTGTGCCGCACTTTTTGGATTGTGCGCCGCACTTAGGACATTTACAGCAGATGGCATTTTCACAAAGTTGTAGATAATTGAATTCTCTTCGTGTGGCCGCTTGAACCAACTAAAACGGAGTTCATATGACCGAGTTATGGCCAAAACAGTGAACAGGTGTCGGGAGATCTTTATCTTTAGTTATTTCTTCGTTTAAGCTTCAATTCTTCGTGTAATATTTCGTATTCTTCCACGACACATATCATGAACCTATAATATCAAATATACTTGATTAAGTACCAAAAGTTCACGAGAAATGATCAAATAAATGTAAATAACGCCACTAAAAACATGTATAATTTAGGCGTTATCAGGTCGCTTTCAGAAGGAACACATGTTTTGT
>BQNB010068729.1:0-33746 GCA_026074375.1 Tanacetum coccineum
TAATCGTGACGTTGTATCCACCATTTGTGAAAATGAAATTTTTGTTTTTGATGAAAAATTTCCTGCACTTGATTCCAAACGTTAATTCCTATGTAATTGGCTGTACAAAACCTAAGATTTAACAATTCAATCATATGACTCGATACTGACGCGAATTATTCTAAACAATTCATTAAAGATGTTTGAATATGGCTCAAAAGCCGGATAGATTCCCCAACACTTATTGTTTGTAAAATAATTCAAACATAATAAAACAAAATATGAAGAATAAAACACACATGACACTCCTAATATGCGGGAAAAGTAAATTAGGTTGCCTCTCAAAAAGTGATTTTCTTTATTAATGAGTCTTGTAGCTAGACTCGAAGTCACACGTTCTTACGTTGTTTCATGAACGCTTACGTGCCTATGAATGAGTCATTCCTTCATACTTTCATTCACTTGGTACTCCGGGCCTAGGTTTAAGCAGTTTTTGTAAACTTACTCTTTTCATGAGAATGCCTAAATCTGTTCATTAGATCGTTTTGGCTAAGTTCTAACAGTGGTAGGACCTTACTCCAGTTAAAGTTCTTAAGCCTAGGTATTGTGCGTGGCATCCTATATGTGTATGTGTCGAAGATCTTAGTGAATGAGATCAAACCCTTGGTGACGTCATATTTGAGCCTGGTGGTTTTTCTAAAGGGTCTGCCTATCAATACCTCAGCCATGTCACTCATAATGAAGTCTCATATGTCTTCTAACACAAAAAAATCTGTGATATAGGTAAAACTTCCAACAAACACGTAGACATCCCTAACAATGGTAACTAGGTTCTTTCTCGTCCCCTATAGTTTATCTACCATTATTGTATTATAGGCTTTTCACGAGATAATATTCATTGGTAGAAAAGGGTCGAGGTAGGCAGTGAACTTCCTAAAGCCTACCATACATTCAAATGCAAGGTCATCCCCGTCAAAACTATTGATTATTCTTTCTCGGCGTAGTGTTCTTGCGTTTTCATATTCACTTAACTCATTAAGAACTTCCTCATCATCTGAGTCATTATCAGAGTGAGGAAAAGGAGAGACGAGAGGTGTATCTCCTGATCCATCATCGGACTAGGGGTAATTTGTACTGGTTTCATTGGGTTGGTCGGTGAAGTGATTGAGGAATCGCTCAATACTCTCTAAGCGAGAGTCGATAAAGGCTAAAATTTTCTGTAGCTCTTGGAGCTCTTGGTTAAATCGTGCGTGTAGCGCAGCTGGTAGGACAGGACGATTATTGGCAGGTGGTGGATTTGAGTTCTCCATGATGGAGAATGGAATAGTCAATGAAAATTACCAACAAACACACAAAGAAAAGATAGACTACAAGAAAGCAAATATGCAGGAATTAAATTCTCACTTGAAAGGATTCGAGCGAGTAGAACTAAGCTAAACTATGATTAGAACCTAACTATTCCTCAGGCGGCGACACCAAAAACTTGATGTGCGGTCGTCGTAGGACTTCTACACGAGAAGTTTTACAACTCCATAGGCAGTGCACCTAATCATTGTAGTGTAGTATGGGCAAGACTCAGGGTTGTTTATCGTTCACTCGAGGAATAGGTTGGGAAGGCTTGATCATGGTCTGACAAAATTCTAAGGGTTAAGGGAAGATTCTTTTTGTATTTTTGTATTTTATGGAAAGCAAGTAAATCATATGTTTGAGAGATTGATTGGTTTTAGCTAATAAACTAAATATAATTCTATGCTAGTGGTGATAACAATAAGATAAAAGATTGTGTCTATTTAATCATGTATTACTCCCTAGATTGCTTCTCCTAGTGTTGTTGCCTTGTCACACTTGTGATGATCTATGTAATTATTTTCTAAAGCATGAACGAATTACACGAACCCGCCATCTACTTAGTATGCCGCTAGAGCAACGCACATGCAAGGTAGTATGAAGACTATTACACGGCCCCTAGGAGTTTACTAAGTGCATGTAAAATACATTAAAAGTGGATCAACCATATTAGGGGGCAAGGTAGTATGAAGACTGTTACCCGATAGTATCCTTTCTACACAATCATGTTTCCCTAGACATAGCAACAACGATTATAAACAAAAAGCTAGTTTTCTAAGACCTAACGTGTACATCCATCACAAGAAGCAACACACTAAGATCTACATTTTAGGTTTCATACAATCATAAATAAACACAATAATAGGTTTAGCCAAGCATGTTAAGAATAAAGCAAGAGCAATAAATCACATAACACATAGACATATTAAATGATTAAGTAAACCTTACTTGATTAAAACATGAATTGGAAGAGGGTACATATAGGTGTTTAAGCCTGAAAAATCGCTCCTACACTACTAAAAACTAAGGTTCGTACCCTCTTTTTATTCAAAGTTTGCCACGACTCAAACCCTAAATTCTGTTGTATAATAAGAAAATCGCCGGTGACGGCAATCGCGTTTAATCGTGACGCCATCGTAAAATGAATCTTCTAGATCTGCATTTTGAGTCAGTGCGGGCTGACACCGTTTTGAAATATGTGACGCCGTTACTTGATGAGTTGTGACGAGTATCAGTGTAGGCGTGTGATCTTCCTAGGCTCTGTGAGGCACAAATCATCAAGAGTCCGTGTGTTTGGTTTTGTAATCTCATCTGTTACTGTCTCCTAATAGAGCCCCAAGTCACGTGTAATCCATCCAAATGTCCTCCAAATACGAAATACCTGAATAGGAACGATTAAGTACCTATTTTGGGCATAAACATACAATTTTGGGGGTTAAACGACCCCAAAAAAGTGTATAAAATGACACCAAGCAATCCAAACTCAAAAAGGCTCTTATAGTCTTAAACAAGCACCCAAAGCTTGGTACGATAGACTCAAGGCCTTTCTCCTTGATCATAAGTACACCATGGGCTTGGTAGATAACACTCTATTTACCAAGAAAAGAGATTCACATATCATCATAGTCCAAATATACATGGACGACATCATTTTTGGTTCAACTTGACAAGACCTATATGATGATTTTTATAAAATCATGCACCGACGAGTTTCAAAATGACATGATGCGGGTGAATTGAATATTCTTTCCTTCATTTTACAACATCAAACAAGAGAAATGGCATCTTTTTTAACCAATCTAAATACATCAAAGAAGTGCTTAAGAAATTCGGTCTAAAAGATTTCAAACCCATCAAAACTCCTATGTCATTCGAAACCAAACTCACTCGGGACGAAGACGGGGAATCCGTTGACAACACAAGAATATCATGGCATGATTGGTAGCTTTCTCTTCCTAACGGCTAGTCGGTTGGACATCATGTTTAGTGTTTGTTTATGTGCCCGTTTTCAAGAAGATCCCAAAACTTCACACCTTGAAGCTGTAAAAAGGATTTTTAGATATATTAAGGGAACAACACATTTAGGATTATGGTATCCCAAAGGAACGAGAATAGAAACCAGTCATTTACGCCGACCCGATCAAGTGAGGCTATGTTGATCGCAAAAGTACAAGCGGTGTGTGCACATTCATGGGATGTTGTCTCACATCGTGGTTCTCCAAGAAGCAAACGCCACTATCAGATCCACCACCAAATTCGAGTATGTATCATCCAAAAAATCTTGCCAACAAGCCTTATGGATGAAACAAGCTCTAGTAGACTATGATATAAAGTTGGATGATGTACCCGTTCTTTGTGACAATAAAGGTGCCATCGACCTAAGTAAAAACCCCGTTCTCCATTCTTGTACCAAACATATAGAAATTAGACATCACTTCCTCCGAGACAATGTTCAAAAAGGAAACATCTCAATAGAGATGGTCTCCTCTGAAGACAAACAACGCTTATATCTTAACCAAACCCCTCAAACAAGAACCCTTTAACTTTCTTAGACTACGTCTCAACCTCATGGAACCAAACGCCTAATAAAGGAACGAATCATTTACTTCTCCTGAGTCTAGGATACTATTTTCGCACTCACAAATTAAACCATTCAGGGATTTTCATCACTCTACTATATGTATCATTACTATGTATTATTATGTATGCATATTCATAGTTACAACATTCTTTACATCATTCAAAACCCGAATGTGACAAATATTTTCAAAAAATCTTCTCATAATTAGGATACGCATAAAACTTTCTCTTGCATTGTGTAATACAAAATAAAAACATTTTTGATCGTGCATCTCATATGTCTCTTGAATGTTAAAGGAATACATATCAACTATTGACTTTTCGGGTACATTCAATCGTAGCAACATCAAATCAAGGAGACTTCAGGCTATCTCATTATTATATTTTTCTTTTGAGTCGAGATAACCACACCTACACATTGTTTACATATAGGCACACACTAGAAACTTAAAATATGTTTCTAAACATATCTTTGCATTACCTTCACCTCATTCGAACACCACTGTTTGTTGTCAACAACAAACATCCGGTTCCCTTCTTTATCGAAGGTTGATTCTATTATGCAAATGGAAATGGCTGCTTAGTGGTCTGTGTATCATGAATTTGAAACTACAAATCTTAAATTTGCTTCCACATTCAACCTATTCTCAGCTGCTAGGCCATAGAAGTTAACCTCTAAGCAAAACCTAATCATTAGATTTTACCCAAACTATAAGGAAAACCATTTAATGATGCAAAAATTTATTCTATAGATAACCTCTCCGTTGTCCCAAACAGTCCATCATCCGTACTCTTTCAGAACTTTAGTAGCCTAATCATGCCTAAAGCAAACAATGAAAAAAGAAAAAAAAAAAAAAAAAAAAAAAAAAAAATACCAATGATTTTAAGAGGACTGCTCGCATAAGTGTCCGTGCTTGTTGCTTAGTCAATCCTCGACCCGCTTCTCCACCATATAAAAACTTATCTCTACTCACTTACTACCAAACGACTCCACCATCAAGCCCTATTGTGTCTCCGCCTCTTCTGCTAATACATTCACCAGGAATCCCCCCCCCCCCCCGAGTCATCTCTTGAACACCCCTAAGACAACTCCTCTACCTTTGACAACAACTCCTCCCCTGGCTCCATCTAAACTTAACTCCCCATTAACTATTAACTTGGAGCCCGTTGAACTAACCTTCTCTCCTTCCTCCCACATCACCTCACCCTTTCTTTGATTCACTCAAAGATCTACCACCACATACTGCCAATCTGCCACCACCGCAACCCTCGTTTGATACTATTGAGCGCTTGGCCAACCAACCACCGCCTCTTCCCGCCATGGAACCACCTCTTCCACCATTACCACCACATATTTCGCTATTGGGATCAAACAACTCTTTCCCCATCCACACACATGAAATGTTTTGCAAACATTGTCAATGCACACAAGTGCTTATCAACGATCTACGTGATGAATTGAGGTTCATCCTTAACCACATTGATGTGTTATAAAAGCTTTCAATTTATAATTCTAGTTTTATCCAAATTCCAACTAACACACGGGTAAAGTATAAACTCCCGTTTTTAGTATAGGTTTAGGGTAAGACCAGGTCGTTCCACAAGATTGGTTATTCTTAGAAAGGGTCGATTATATTAGAAAAGGGTTATCTAATAGACTGTCATCGATCTAAAATAATGATTCAAATTCAAGATAAAAAATGATGTTTGTTAGGGGATTAGACAAAGATAGATAAACTTGATGCTAATTGATTCAAGAATTACAATATAGATCGATTTAAAGAAACGGTTAGTTTTACTGAAAAATTAAGAATGTCCTATTTATTATAATCAAAAATCCTTCGGCCTTTACTTTTGATTACAAAAATCTTTTTAGTTTCGATTCATTTTGGAAAATAGGCATATGGACATTCTTTAACCAAATTTCATTAGACAAGATGTTAAAGCGTTAACTTTTTATCCTCGGTTAATGATCATTTTATTAGCCAATCCTTATAAGGCTCAAATCTAGTTTTCAAAGACAAACAACATGGAAATCAAACATATAGCCGGAGTCTTTTAACCTATATCCGGACTAGTATGTTGATCAAATGATGATTAAGAGATCCAAGTATAAAAACATCAAGTTCATATTAATAATTTTCCAAAATCATTAGTTTATCCAAGTTAGATCCATAATTTCTTCATATTCCCATACAAACATTTTAACTACTCCATATTCATAGATTCAAAACACATAATAAGCATGTTAAATACAGAAAACATAACATTCAAGGAGAGAAACATGTTTATACCGATTCCAATAGCAAATTATATTGATTTTTAAGAGTTTTCCTTCGAACAATGATTCTAACAACCTAAAAATTAAACTCCGAACTATAAACAACTTAGTCACAGTCCTTAATAGCTTGAATTACACCTCTTTAGATGATTACAAACTGGGAATTATGATGAACTAAGAACAATATTCCCAAAACTACTAGAAATACCTCTTGAGAACTTTTAGATGAATTTAGATGAGATATAAGATGGAATGGATTGATTTGAGCCTTTGTTTCGTGCTTAATTTATAGGTGAGGATTGAGTTCAGTTGTGTAAATGCAAGCCAACGAAGTTGCACAATAATGGCAATCATTATTAACTTTGAGTAACTGCAGGTGAAGTGCGTCGCACAATAAAATTATGCGCCGCACTTGGTGTATCATTAAATTGTATTTACTCCGTAATAAAGTATGCCGCATAATAAGAATTATGCGCCGCACTTTTGCCTCGTTCATTAACTATTCTTTAGACTAGATTCTTCTTATAATGACCGTTAGTGCATTTAACGGAATTTCTTTGCACGTTTAGTCCTTTTCTTCATTCTTGGTCCTGAAATGAATATTGCACAACAAACAACCAAACTTTGCAATATTTCATGCGTTAACATATATATATTTCATGTATTTTCGAGGGATATTTTATGTATATTTGGAGTGTTATCAAATCCCCCCATACTTAGCTTATTGCTTGCCCTCAAGCAATCAAAGCGAAAGTATTTCATTTTAACAAAACAAATTAATGATCACAAGCATAGATAACGCGACAAAGCAACTCACGAATTTTTATAGATAAGATTCTTTTCACACTCGCTCAATTTAGTAAAATGGATAGTAAACGGAAGTCACTCATACGCGTAGTCATGAAATGTTCAAATTACCATAGGCTTGTACAGGAAACTAAACTTCACCGACATGGCGTAAGCACCAAACATAAACATCAAAAGAGGTAATTTATTTAGTGATATTATTTATTATTTGTTGAAAAAGGTCTGTAATAAAATCATAATTCATCTTATCCGTAATGTAATTAACTATTTCTTCACATCATTATATATATATATATATAGAGCGTGATATATATATATATATATAAAAATATATTATCGACTCACTTGGTTGGGAGACATCTAACTTGCTTTCCCCCATACTTAGGATAAGCACACTACTTCAAACGAACTTAGAAGTTTGCAACCTTCGCACTTCATTATAATAGCAATACCAGCATTTACGCGCTTTAATTTGTAAGGATAAAATTTTAGATAATTTAATTAAAAAGCTTTTTGAACAAAATTATTGTATACTTATATTTATATTTTATCACCTCTTAATCAGTAAAATGTTTATAACACGCGAACGTGTTCCTACTGCGGTCTTGTAAAGATTTCAAGCACAAGTTCTAGAATTAACAAATCACCAACACACTTATATAATTTTAAATCGATACCAATGCACCAGAAAAGGTGACAAATTACAAATACACAGCCGTAACGATAGATGAGATACTTGCAATTGCATTCAAACCTTAACTAGAGAAACCTAAATATAAAAATCATCATAGGTATCAAAGGTGGATACCCGAATTCTAAAGATATAATCCTCACAATTTACGTTTTTGGGTTTTTTAAATATGCTAGTAATGTTATCAATCCAGAGTCAAATTGCTTGTATGTGATCAATAAAATGCTATTTTTCAAAAAAAAATCAACCCTTTTCTTTTTATAAGGTCTTTTACTTTTCCAGTTTATTCCCCCCATACTTAATATAAGCATTGTCTCTAATGTGAAATATTATAAAGAAAGATAAAATGGGAAAGTGAAATAATAATCCCTTATATATGATGAATTACTTGAATCTTCGCATCGCGTTATCTCGTCATGCGCCTTTCTTCATTTCATGTCATAATTATAAATACAACAAAGCACACACAAATAATAATATTCCTGATTAATTAATAGTAGAAAGTACGGAAATATTGTTTGGATGCCAACAGAGGCATTTTACAGACCATAGTAATAATAATAATAATGTTTTTATAGAAATTGTTTTAAAACATACGTGACCCAAAACATGCGGTCACACAACCAACTCGTGTCATCTCGATACTACTCATCATCCTATGGCTGTTGCTGCTGCTGCTGAGGTGGTATTGCTGATAATACTGGTCGTACTGCTGTTGATCATATCCAAGTGGGTTATAGGCTCCCTGCTGTGAAACATTGTAAACCCCAGCCATGTGCTCAAATACCCCAGCATACCTGTCCTAGTGATAAGATTGCCTATAAGACATCCTCTCAATCGCCCCCTGGCGTATCTCCATACTACCCATCCTCACGTACAAATCCTGCATCGATGCTCTCGGAGGTCTAGGAATAGAAACTATCATTACACCTGGCTCAAGAGCCTCAGGAATTAGCCTATCCTTAGAGTTGATCAACTCTCTAAGTGTAGTAGTATCCAAAGCTCTGCAATATATTGGAGCACTCAAACTGTTCAGCACCTCTTCAGTCAATAAATTCTTTCTCCTAGCAATCTATGTAATAAACTGTCTACAGCAGATCATACTCTCTTTCTGACTACCAGCTCCTTTCCTCTTCATCCACCTTGCTATCAACCAAGCAACATTCGCATACCTATTTTGGTGTCTAGCATCGAACATACTCAACAACCACAAATCATTTTTCTGTATCTTGTCATACCCAATCGTCCTCTGACACAAGCCATAAGTTATCATTTTGTGTAACACCCTCAAAACTGGGTTCCGGATAGTAGAAACATGACTCCTTGACAAACTAAGATTTTCTTCTCGACTAATGCTCAACCAATATTCTTGAGCGTTGAAATGCTCATCACTAAGCACACCACCCTGAAAGTACACATCAAATCCTTCTTCCTCGATCTCCTCCGAGTTACACAATCCTAACCTCTTTGCAAACTCCAGTAACGTCCAACTAAAAGCACGTCCACAAAGCCTAAAAATGATTATCTTTTTGGTTTTCAACTCATCAGCAGCACAAACCTTATCAAACTCGTAGGTAGAATAGAACTCATGGCAAAGTTTACTATAAATTTGCTCGTCAATGTTGAAAGCATTAGTCCATGCTACTGAAGTAAATATCTCCTCATTTGTACCATCCACACATAACATGATTATCATCATCTCATCAATCGTCTCACCACAACCCATTTGATTCAATACGTTCCAATCCACAACACATGGTGAGTAAATGAGTCTAAGAAGCAATTGAGCAAGCCTAGTGTTGTAGCGACTCCTAGCAGTCTGGTTACACCCTTCCCAAAACAAATACGAGTGATAGACACGTGGAAGCATAGCTTCCTCCACCGTCTCGTATTGTCAGGAGCGTTTGGATCGTGATGATCCGGCTTCATCGTCATGCGTTCCTATAGTCTACACATCAAAAACAATCTACAATAAAGTATATAATGATGTTAGAAAGCAATTAGTATCAACGGATAGGTTTTCGACAAGTTTTCATACATTATGTTTGCATCTGGTCATATTAGTGCGGCGCACTTCATAGAAGTGCGGCGTACTTCCTGGAAAATTTGCTAAGTGCGCCGGTTTTCTAATAAAACTGACGTACTTCCTGGCTAGTTAAAACAATTTCGAATTTTCTTATGATTTTCAACAAATAATTTTTTAAATAAATACATATTTAAGAACAGTACTTTTCAGATTTATAAAAATTTCAACATGCATTTGATTAACAACTCTTAAATAGCATAATGCTATGGGTTAATTATACATAATAGGCATGGATTTTGATTTCCCCCAATCTAATTATAAACGATCCTAATGAACAATATATTGAATAAATTTACAAGAAACAAGTTAAAGGATGAAATTAACATACCCTAGGCATGATTAAAGACTTGATGGATTGATCTTTTGAAAATTTTCTCTTGTTTTTGTGAGAAACCCGGCGGTTTGTGTGAGTGTGTGAGTTTTTATAAAGAGTTAAATCTTGTTTTATAAGTTTTTATATGAAAACAGCCACAAAGTGAGGGTGCGGCCGCACTTTCAAAGCAAGTTCGGCATAATTTCCACTTTTTTATAAAAATTATATATTTTTTTTATGATCTTTTATTTATTTTTTTCTTATTATATATATATATATATTTAGTTTATAGTATATATCATATTTATTTTTATATTTATATATTAGATAATTATGTGTAATCCAAACTTACCTTTTACGTTTTATTACTTAAATGCAAATATGATTATAAACATAATTTTTTGATTTCAATCCACCAAAATCGACTTTTTAATATTAACATTTATTCGGACTAATGTCCGTACATCAAATGTAAACCATTATGGATTTATACAATTGATTTATTTGACTCAAGATTAAAAAATAAAAACAGGAGTACATAGCTACTCCTTTATTCTTGAAACTAGTTGGGTGACATGATGGCACTCAACCTGTGGTACTTAGACAACCTTCTGCTTATTTTCTTTGTCACAAATCCTTAGTCATAAATATTTCCATAAGGGTCTGTCAATCTGGTCTTAGCATGCCACTACCCATCACCTTCCTCCTTCATGTTAAAACACCCAGTGTAATTGAGTTTCCAATCAACATGTTGTAATGGTACTGGCAACGATCCAAGAAAACTGACTACTTTCTTCCAAACACACACCATTCTGAACGGGTTCAGGACTGCCTGCAATGCTAGAGATCGATCCATGGGATAGTTACTATTTTAAGTACTGAGCAGGTTTTGGTCCGTATATTGGTGCTCCAAATTTGTTTCTTTGAATAACATACTCCTCCTCGTCGTCACTATCATTTTCTGCAGTATCCAAACTAGTCTTAGCTGCACAAAACGTTTGGTGACAAAGTCCATCAAAGGTAGATGTGAGCCTTTCTATTGTGTTTAGAATGCTGCCACATGTGTACAAAAATCCCCTCCCAACGATTATAGGTGTGTCTCTTTCAATCGGCATATCCAGAATGAGAAATTTTGCTATGATGGTAGTTACTCCTACCTGGCACAAAACATCCTTCAGAAGCCCATAGGATCCGCCTTTGAATGGTTCAACATTGTAATTCCTCTGTTTACATTTTTTAACTCCTCACGGCCTAGTTCTTTGTAAACACAGTATGGCATAACATTAATATCTGAACTAGTGTATGCTAATGCATTGAGGTTGATCTTACCTTCTAGCCGGATCGGCATCATGAATGCTCTAGGGTCCTCCTTTTCTATTAGCGCCTCTCTTTTGATCTTGGTTATAGCTTCTTCTTCCTCTTTCTTCATCTCTCCATCTAGTTTCATCTTATCTAAAAAAATCCCATCAAGTATCTTTTTATACTTGTCACTGTATGCCATAGTTTTGATCACTCGTCTTTCTTCCTCTAGTAGAGAATATCTTCTGCAAATATCGATGGCCAGTGCCTCTCTTTCTGCTTCTTCCTGAGTCAACGGTTTCCTAGTAGACAATGATGGTCCCATATCAGAATAGATTAACTGGAATTTCTCTAGTTGCTTCCTCTTGTTCCTACTGCTCTTTCCCATTTTGCATACGAATGGCGGAACTTCAACTCCTTCAATATTTAGAATATCTCCAAAGTCAAGATCGTCTAATAAGAGATCCTAATCATCACCAATCTTTTCTTCTTCTCCAGCACTATCCAAGAATGGATCTAGTTTGGGGTATATTGTATTAGTTTCATTCCTGAAGTCAGCAAGTCACTTTGTTAGACGCATAAATGATCTTCCCAGACCTATGGTTCGACATCGTCTTCTTCTGGATTGATTATGAACTTAACAAAATAAATCTTTCCTCTTAATGCAACGATCAACTCCTTTTTAACTACTTTGTTTCAACGTCTTACCTCGTGCTCCAGACATAATTTCACAGCAAATTCATTTGAGATCATATTTACTTCCATTCCAAGGTTTATCTCAGCGTCATATGCCTCTAGGCCATTGACGAAACAAGGTGCCACATATCTGTCACTAACTTCCTCAGTATCCATTTTATGAAAAACGATTGCCTTCGTTTCCTTTTTTTCTCCACTGTTGGTTGTGTCCTAATACTCGAGGGAATTCCAGTCTCCATGTCCTTCAGCTTTGTCACTTGATATTTCAATGACATTTTCTCCTAGGCAAGTTTTTCCAACACTCAAATTGGGATCCATAACTTTTATAGAACAATATAACAATAGAACAACCATTAGTGGATTAGTTAAAACAAGTAATAATACTTTTTTACATTTACATAATATTAATAAGCAGATAGCAATTAATAAACGGAGTAATTTATCCACGAAATTAAGATATAAGCATTTTTTTGTTGTCCATGTAGCAAAGTGCGTCGCACTTTAAAGTAACTGCGACGTAGTTTCTGAAATTTTACAAGATTTTTAAGTTCTTCAGGAAAACCGGCGTATTTTGAATAAGTGCACTATACTTTTATAATTTTCAGTTTCAAAATTTTTAAAACGTTTTATTTTTATAACTTTATAATTAATCATGTTATTAATCTTAATGAATATATTCAAGACATCAGTTAACATATCATTAAGCACACATGTAATCACATAGCAATGATTGAGGTCATAAAATTTTATCTTAAATTTTATTAAATTTTTCATAATCATTTTTTAAACAAGCAAACTTAGACAAGCAACAATTAGAAAATAAAAAAAATACATAAACACTCGTAAATCTAAGCAAGCAAGACATAAAGCAATATTTTTTTTGATTTTTTGATTTTAGAATATAAGTTACGTGAATACAAGAATTCAACAAATAAGCACATAAGGAAAATGATCCACATGTTTTTAGTGTTGATTTTTACAGCTTTGAAAGTGGTTTTTGGTTTGATTTTGTCTTCCTCTTTTAAAAACTAGTTCTGTTTTGCAAAAGTGCAGGAAGTGTGGCGTACTTGGTGTAAGTACGTGGTACTTTCTGGAATTGCAGAAAAACCGTCGCACAAAATAACTGTGCGGCACATTTTCTGAAGAAAAAAGAATTTTGGGTCAGTTTGCCAGAAAACTGTATGGCGATTTTGAAAATTTAGTTTTGTAAAACAGCAATGACTTAACTAAGAATGATTTCAATCCCCTGCAATGACGCAAAAAACTTTTGATGCATTTCGAAAGCTTTAAATTTATAAGACTGAAAATACCGATTTATTAGACAGAAACACACGGGTAAAAGTATAACCCACATATGTAGTATAATCTTTTAGGTAAGACCAGATCGTTCCACGGGATTGGTAATTCGAAGTAAATTCGAAACGTTTTACAAAAGGTTATCTTATAGACTGTCACGATCTAAAGATAAGGATGTAATTCAAGATATAAAAGCAATGTTTATTTGGGAGACAATAGTAAATAAGAACAAACTTGAGAGATAACGAGTTCATGAATTTTAGCATAATCGATAGAGGAAACGGGTAGTTTACTTAAAGATTGTCTATTTCTCATAATGAAAAATCTTTTCGGCCTTTACTTTTAATTATGAAAAATGCTTTTTAGTTCGATTCACGTTTTGGAAATAATAAATATAAACTTGCTCAACCAAGTTCGTTAGACATGAGGTTGAGCATTAAACATTTTTATTCCTAGGTTAATGATCATTTTTACAGCTAATCCTCACAAGGCTAAGATCGAGTTGTTCATAGACAAACAACTTGAAACCAATCATGAAGTAGGAGTCTTTTGACCTATATCTGGACTAAGTGATGATGAAATGATGATTAAAGATTCAAGTATAAAAACATCAAGTTCATATTTGTTAATTCCAAAAATCGTTAGTTTATCCAAGTTTGATCCATAATACCCTTATGATTCCCAAACAAACATGATAGACTATTCCATAATTATAGAAACAAAACACATAACAAGCTTGATAGATTCAGAAAACATTATATTCAAAAGGATAACGTGTTTATACCGATTCCACAAGCAAATTATATGATTCTTACAAGAACTTTCTTCGAATGAAACATTAGTAACCCAGAATTTCGACTAATAACACTTCTTCCACAGCCTCTTTTGAGATCAAATGTAACTTCCTTGAATGATTATATTCCTAGAAATGATATAGATCCGAAGAACTCTTCAACAATTCCCCAAGAACTTCCTTCTAATGAGAACTAGAAATGATAGAGGGGATTGAGATGGAATGAATGATCACAAGCATAGATAACGCGACAAAGCAACTCATTAATTTTTATAGATAAGATTATTTTCACACTCACTCAATTTAGTAAAAAGAATAGTAAACGGAAGTCACTCATACGTGCAGTCATGAAATGTTTAAATTACCATAGGCTTGTACAAGAAACTAAACTTCACCGACATGGCGTAAGCACCAAACATAAACATCAAAGGAGGTAATTTATTTAGTGATATTATTATTTTTATATTTGTTGAAAAAGGTTTATAATAAAATCATAATCCACCTTATTCGTAAATGAATTATTTCTTTCACTTCACCACTTCTTTCTCTTTTTTTTAGATTCACTCTGATCTTAGGGGAAACTTGCTTTCCCCCATACTTAGGATAAGCACTACTTCAAACGAACTTAGAAGTTTGCAACCTTTGCACTTCATTATAATAGCGATACCAGCATTTACGCGCTTTAATTTGTACGGATAAAATTTCAGATAATTTAATTAAAAAGCATTTTGAACAAAATTATTGTATACTTATACTTATATTTTATCACCTCTTAATCAGTAAAATGTTTATAACACGCGAACATGTTCCTACTGCAATCTTGTAAAGATTTCAAGCACAAGTTCTAGAATTAACAAATCACCGACACACTCATATAATTTTAAATCAATACCAATGCACCAGAAAAGGCGATATACAAATACACAGCCGTAATGACAGATGAGATGCTTGCAATTGCATTCAAACCTTAACTTGAGAAAGCTAAAGATAAAAATCATCATAGGTATCAAAGGTGGATACCCTAATTCTAAAGATCTAATCCTCATAATTTTCTTTTTTGGGTTTTATAAATATGCTAGTAATATTATCAATCCAGAGTCAGATTGCTTGTATGTGATCAATAAAATATTATTTTTCAAAAAAAAAATCAACCCTTTTCTTTTTATAAGGTCTTTTACTTTTCCAGTTTATTTCACCCTATCCTTAATATGAGTATTGTTTCTAATGGAAAATATTATAGAGAAAGATAAAATGGGAAAGTGAAATAATACTCCCTTATATATGATGAATTACTTGAATTTTCGCATCGCGTTATCTTGTCATGCGCCTTTCTTCATTTCCTGTTATAATTATAAATACTACAAAGCACACACAAATAATAATATTCCTAATTAATTAATAGTAGAAAGTACGGAAATATTGTTTGAATGCCAACAGAGGCATTTTACAGGCTATAGTAATAATAATAATAATGGTTTTAGAGAAATTGTTTTAAGACATACGTGACCCAAAACATGCGGTCACACAACCAACTCGTGTCATCTCGATACTACTCATCATCATCTGGCTATTGCTGCTGCTGCTGAGGTGGGTACTGCTGATAATACTGGTCATACTGCTACTGATCATATCTAGGTGGGTTATAGGCTCCTTATAGTGGAACACTGTAAACCCAAGCCATGTGCTCAAATACCCCAACATACCTGTCCTAGTGATAAGATTGTCTATAAGACATCCTCTCAATCGCCCCCTGGCGTATCTCCATACTACCCATCCTCTCGTACAAATCCTGTATCGATGCTCTCGGAGGTCTAGGAATAGAAACTCTCGATACACCTGGCTTAGGAGCCTCATGAATCAGCCTAGCCTTAGAGTCGATCAACTCTCTAAGTGTAGTAGTATCCAAAGCTCTGCATTAGATCGGAGCACTCAAACTGTTCAACACCTCTTTAGTCAGTAAATTCTTTCTCCTAGCAATCTTCGTAATAAACTGTCCACAGCAAATCATACTCTCTTTTTGACTACCATCTCTGTTCCTCTTCATCCACCTTGCTATCAACCAAGCAACATTCGCATACCCATTTTGGTGTCTAGCATCGAACATACTCAACAACCACAAATCATTTTTCTGTATCTTGTCATACCCAGTCATCATCTGACACAAGCTATAAGTGATCATTTTGTGTAACACCCTCAAAATCGGGTTCCGGATAGTAAAAGCATGACTCCTTGACAAACTAAGATTTTCTTCTTGACTAATGCTCAACCAATACTCTTGAGCATTGAAATGCTCATCACTACATAAACCACCCTGAAAGTACACATCAAATCCTTCTTCCTCGATCTCCTCCGATTTATACAATCCTAACCTCTTTGCAAACTCCAGCAATGTCCAACTAAAAGCACGTCTATAAAGCCTAAACTTGATTATCTTTTTGGTTTTCAACTCATCAACAGCACAAACCTCATCAAACTCGTAGGTACAATAGAACTCATGGCAAAGTTCACTATAAATTCGCTCGTCAATGTTAAAAGCATTAGTCCATGCTTTTGAAGTAAATATCTCCTCATTTGTACCAGCCACACATAACTTGATAATCAACATATCATCAATCATCTCATAACAACCTATTTGATTCAATACGTTCCAATACACAAAACATGGTGAGTAAATGAGTCTAGGAACTAATTGAGCAAGTCTAGTGTTGTAGCGACTCCTAGCAGCCTGGTTACACCCTTCCTAAAGCAAATACAGGTGATGGACACGTGGAAGCGTAGCTTCCTCCACCGTCTCGTATTGTCAGGAGCGTTTGGATCGTGATGATCTGGCTTCATCGTCATGTGTTCCCATAGTCTACACATCAAAAACAATCCATAATAAAGTATATAATGATGTTAGAAAGCAATTAGTATCAACGGATGGGTTTTCGATAAGTTTTCACACGTTCTGTTTGCTTCTGGTTGTATTTGTATGGCGCACTTCATAGAAGTGCGGCGTACTTCCTGGAAAATTTGCTAAGTGCGCCGGTTTTCTAATAAAACTGACGTACTTCCTAGGCTGGTTAAAACAATTTCGAATTTTCTTATGATTTTCAACAAATAACTTTTAAAATAAATACATATTTATGAACAGTACTTTTCAAATTTATAAAAAATTCAACCGACATTTGATTAACAACTCTTAAATAGCATAATTCTATGGGTTAATTATACATAATAGGCATGGATTTTGATTTCCTCCAATCTAATTATAAACGATCCTAATGAACAAGATATTGAATAAATTTACAAGAAACAAGTTAAAGGATGAAATTAACATACCCTAGGCATGATTAAAGACTTGATGGATTGATGTTTTGAAAATTTTCTCCTATTTTTGTGCAAAACCTGGCGGTTTGGTGTTTTGTGTAAGTTTTTATAAGGTGTAAAATCTTGTTTTATAAGTTTTTTGATGAAACCGTCACAAAGTGCGGCGCACTTCAAAGAAGTGCGGCGTACCTTTCCTTTTTTATAAAAATTATATTTTTTTTTATTATTTCTTATATATATATATTTTACGCTTATCTTCAAAAGTATCGCTACTTGACTTTCTTTTTGATCTTTTACGCTTATCTTCAAGAGTATCGTTACTTATTTATATAAAAATAAATTATATAAATGTTGACTATTTTCTATCACTTATGTCTACCTTCTAGAATGTCTCTATATTTTTATATAAATTTTGTTTATATAAATACTAATACTCTTCTCTTAAGTCATTGTGAGTAACACCATTGTCTCATTTATTTTCAAGACGTTGTGAGTGATACGACGATCTTTAAAACCTTTCAAGACATTGATAGTAATTCAATGGTCTCCAAATTTTCTTTTTCATGACTTTACTTAATTCTCTTTTTGATAATATCGAAACTCGACATAGTTTGACGGTCCCATTGACTACTTGACTCTGAGTTGAACACTTGCCTCGTACTTTTCAAACGTATACATCATCATGTAACCCGCCGCATTGAATCATGTTGATTATCCAGAATACGACTATTAACCTATTCCTTCATAACGTGTCGTCTGGGAACGCCTACTTTTGGGAACACGGCTCATTCTTTTCTCCTCACTTTTTGTGATTCTAGAGAATCATTCCACCAAGAAGACAACTGCTAAAGTTCATTAGCTATCAAGCGATTTATAGGCCAATGTACGACTGACGTGCTCTTTCGCTTAGAACGGAACGAGTCCCGAGATGCCAAAAAATGAATCACGCATAAAGACTCTCAAGACAAAACAACGGTAATAAAAGTTATGTCTTCTGACTAGAATATCATTGGGAACGACACAACCAGCATTCCCTACTCCGAAGAGAGAATCTCGACCATCATAGTTAATGATGACCTTTTTATTTAAAAACATTTCTTTGAAAACTCTCGATGTATTGTTTGCTTTATGATACGGGTATATCCACTCCCTTCAATAATTAATGGTTTGTACAATTAACTTCTCTTATTCCATTTTAACATCCTTGATAAACCACTTCTTTATTATGTGCTGTTTTAGCCATTTGGTATTAACTCTATTTAAATACTTAATTGTTTGTACAATTAATTCATCTATCTCGTATAGCAATTCTGACACATTGTTTCTTCGAAATATCCCTCTTTCAATTATTAGAAATAATACCCTCGTTGCATCAATTAATTTTCCGAATAACTCTCTATAGCCGTTCATAATTCTGTATGTTCATTTCTTTTGGCCATTACTATATTTTGATATTCTGGATACTTACTTCTAACCTACCATTATTATGATCAATTGATCCTTTGTTTGCTTGATTATTCGTACAAATAATTCTTCATACTTCCTTGATTTGTAATTTTTTGTGTGAATTATTCCCTATATGTTTATTCTTTCGATCATTATTACATTGTAAATATGTTCTCTTTTTACATGCTCTCTTAAGCCGTTGACATATTCATAATTTACATGCTCGCGACATCTTATATTGTTTATTCCTATACTCTCATTTATTCATATCGCGATGCTATGACTATATTTTATGATCTAATCATTTTTGTTGCATTGATTAATGATTTTTCGCTACCTTGTTCACAAAATGCTCAATCTTTGTTTTAGGATTCTCTAAATTCTAAAATATCAAACTCATTATCACCTCTTTGAATTGACATTCACTTCCTTTAAATATTAGTAATTTATTTGATTTCTCCGTTCGCATTGATTATCGACACAAATTCATCTTTCGATCTTGATATGTATTGATACTTGACATATTCTTCTTAGATCCTCGTTGTGGCATAATAATTCAACGCTTTCACTTGTTTTCTCATCAATACATATATTCCATCTTTTCATTAAGGACTTTTCTAACCACTAATCCGTACCTACAAGCACATTGCAGGCATTTCATGCCTTAACTATTATTTATTCCCTTTTTGTTTGTTATCTTGTTTAATTGTCTTATTGAACCCTTCGAACATGTTTTGACGCATAATCTAAAGTTCGGAGCTTGAGCCCTTGTATTGAAAGAAATGGTTACCTGATGAACGCCCTGTCATTCCGCTAAACAAAATTTGACTCAACAATAAGCTACACTTTATCAAGAATCCTGTAAAGATCATAGACCATGATGTCAAACAACTAAAGCAGAGTTGTATCTCTATAGTCAAAGTTTGTTGGAACCCTCGTCGATGACCTGAATTTACATGGGAGCGAGAATAGCAGATCAAGAGCAAGTACCCTTACCATTTTATAAGCAAACCAACAAAGAATAAGGCGAATTGAGCATCGGGACGACGCTCCCTTAAGGTGGGACAACGCTCCCTTTTTATATTTTTCAAGATTATTATCTTAAACCGTATTTTAATTCTGTTTTTACTTTTGTGTAAAATCGTACGTTTTACTATTTATCCGAGTAGTAAATTTTGCATTCCTAGCTAAGCTTGAGCCGTAATTAGGATTTTATCTGTCTATGTGTCCCATGTAGTTAAATATTTCCATTATATACCCCGTAAATTCCGATTAGTATTTTAATCGATACATTATTTATTTAATTTACCTTGGAGTAAAAAATTATTTTTTGATTAACCGAATAGGTTGTCTCGCGTTCGTAGTAAAACGTTTATTAAACGTGAACCCAGATTTACATTAAATATCCGTCTACGTACTCTATGTAATCTATTATTTTACCAAAGTATCCCATATGTTATAATTTTATTTTTAACATTTACGTTTTTGCTTCGTGGTTCCGTTTAAACTCTAGAAATATTATACCTTTTTACCCATTAGCCCTAATACTAGCTACATATTCAAAAAAATTTAACAAAAACTAAACATTGTGCCCCCTTCGACTAAACCACATGGACACATGTCCATGTGGTATGCCAAGTTTACCATGATGTGTCCTAATTAAGTACACCATGAGACACTTGTTAAATCAATATTGCATGTCTTGAAAACATACATCTAACTTGCTATCATTTTTTTATATAGTTCACACAAAATCTTTTCTTTCATTCCTCTTGTTGCCGTTCCATTTCATCTCCACAACACCAATTCATTCATAATTTTTGCAAGAAATATATGCATGTGTGATAGTGTTTAGACTAGTTAGTATACTTGGTTTCAAATATATCTTCAAGAACATATTTTATTATAGTTTAGGGGCCGAAGTGATGGGTTAAAGAGAGTAAGATTTGTATGAAGCTACGGAATTGTAGTTGGTGGTTTTGTGTTTGATTTTGTTGGCTTGCTTTTGGTTATGGTTGAAAGTTCTTGAAAAATTCTATTCTAGGGCTTATAAGTTGATATTGGTTTGGATAAAATAATGATGTTAGGGCTGAGATCATTGATCTAGTTGGGTTTATTGATTGGTTTTGTTGATTCAAAAACTTGGAGGAATAAGGAGTAAGAGTGGTATTGATTTTACTAGACACTTTTGTATTTGTAAGCTTCTATTTTGTCTCTCTATTTTTTCTATTGTAATGAGTTCATATTTGATGTTTGTTTTTTATAAAATATGTATTTTGATATATATAAGAGTGTTGATTAAAATGGTATGGCATTGTATAAATTTTTAATGAGATAAAAACTTGTTAGATTAGGTTTTGGTAAAGTAGATTTGGGACTGTTTTAGGTCAGCAGTTGGTTGGACATATTATGAATTATTTTTGGCTTGTGGACTCCTGTACAAACCAATAGGGTGGTATATAAGGGTTTAAGGTACATGTGTTGAATTGGATATAATCGTATCTCCTCCGGATGAGTGAGATATGGTCGATTTACTAAAAATGGGAAAATCTAGACCACTGTTAGGAAAAAGAGTATAATTTCATATTTTTACACTAACTTGTTGAAATGAAAAGATGATCTCTGTAGAGGACTCACAGACATAACACTTCCAATTTGCCTCACCTTAATAGCTATCATAGATTGTGATTTATGTCCATTTTTGTGAAGGGTTAAAAATCTAGAAATAATCTATTTTGGATGACCAGGGGTAAATTAGTTTTTTCACATGGTTCTGAAACTTTTGAAAAAGTGAGACCTATATTTCTAGAAATAGACTCGAAATGATTTCCGTAGGTGAAACCTTTATATTTTTAGCATTTACGGATTAGAAACTAGAGGTTGATAAAATTGAGGTAAATTCATAAATTGGAAATTTCGTATTGTTTCAAACTTGAAAATAGATTTAAAAACGTAAATAAGCTAGGGTTATAAAAAGAGAAATGAGTATACGTTTAAGTACATAATAGGTCAGGTTATGTTTCATATTTTAGGTAAACGATACTTTGTAAAACCTTATGCAATGGCATGCTTCATTTGGAAACACATCTTACGAACTTTTGTTTGTTTTTACGTATTGAATTTTACTTTATCATTCTAAGTCGCGCCAAATCTTTTAGGTGGTACTTAGAGGTCCTCGCACGTCCGATGATCCATTTACCTTCTGATCTTCTTTTGCTTTCGGTAAGTTCATAGCCCCACCTTTTCTCTTTTAATGGATATCATAAACTGCTTTCGGGGTGAGAATGCATGCTTGTTTTACCAAGCAAACTTATTAATTTCTACTACTTAAGCATTACATGACTATTTTTACTAAAGCTTTTACTTTCTTACTATATGACTTTTAATACATAGTTGTTTACTCATTAATTTACTAAAGCTTGATTTGCTTACTACATGATTTGTGACAATTGAATACCTATATATATGAAAACAGTGAGTTTTGAACATTACTTGTTTTACTATTGGACACAAGTGTTTTTAAATTATATGTTATCCAGATTATTGCTTGAATATTATTGCCTAATTTACCGCATTTGCCATTTAAGTCCCTACCAATCATGAACCGTTAATTGCTATTGTAGTAAGCGCGAGTGTTATGGATAGATCTATCGGGACTAACAATCCCCACCTTGAATTTCTAGTCACAAGTTGACCAAGGAGCATTTAACATTGTGGGGATAGTTAGGTTGTTGGCAAGCATCCTATATTTCTCTAGGGCACATAACTAGTTAAGGTTTCGGGGTCATGAGCTTAGTGCAATAATACATGTTTTGGACAACTGAATTCGTTTCGTAGTCTACTATTACCTAATTCTTGTGGTCCACTACTGAACGTTTCTTGATTTATTGAATCACTACTTGGATTTCCTTGGATCACTTCTCAACTGTTTGATTACAATAATCATCTCTGATTTACTTACATTATTGTTTTTATGTTTAAAACCTATGAATTCACTCTCAACATTGTGTTGATCTTTTTAGATGTTTTTATTCAGGTTTTCAAGGGTATATTGCTCGGGGATGCGAACGGATAGTACTTAGGACTCTAAATTTTATAGATACGACTCCAAAACTTAAATTTAGAAAAAACATTGAGTTTGTTTCAAAAATGCTTTGGGACCTGTTTTGTGAACTCTAATCTTTTAAATGAATCAAATATGAAACATTTTGAAATGTATTTTAAAACATCTCTTTTTAAGGTCATTTTCCATGACTTGTACTTCTTGTGCCGTGACATCGCACCCCAATGTTATCGTTCCGCTGCAGTCCAATTTTATGGGGTGTGACAATGTCTGTACATCAAATGTAATCCATTATGGATTTATACAATTGACTTTATTTGACTCAACATTAAAAAATAAAAACGGGAGTATATAGCTACTCCTTTATTCTTGAAACCAGTTGGGTGACATGATGTCACTCAACTTTTGGTACTTAGACAACCTTCGGCTTGTTTTCTTTGTCACAAATCCTTGGTCATAAATATTTCCATAAGGGTCTGTCAATCTGATCTCAGCATGCCACTGCCCATCACCTTCCACCTGATTGTTAAAACACCCAGTGTGATTGGGTTTCCAATCAACATGTTGTAATGGTACTGGCAACGATCCAAGAAAATTGACTACATTCTTCCAAACACACACCATTCTGAACGGGTCTAGGACTGCCTGCAATGCCAGAGATAGATCCATGGGATTGTTACAGTTTAAGTACTGAGCAGGCTTTGGTTCGTATATCGGTTCTCTAAATTTGTTTTTTGAATAGCATACTCCTCCTCGTCGTCACTATCACTTTCTACAGTATCCAAACTAGTCTTAGCTGCACAAAATATTTGGTGACAAAGTCTATCAAAGGTAGATGTAATCATTTCTATTATGTTTAGAATGCTGTCACATTTGTACAAAAATCCTCTTCCAACGATTATAGGTGTGTCTTTTTAAATCGGCATATCCAGAATGAGAAATTTTGCTATGATGGTAGTTACTCCTACCTGGCACAGAACATCCTTCAGAAGCCCCATAGGCTCCGCCTTTGAATGGTTCAACATTGTAATTCCTCTGTTTACATTTTTTAACTCCTCACGGCCTAGTTCTTTGTAAACACGGTATGGCATAACAATGATATCGGAACCAGTGTCTGCTAATGCATTAAGGTTGATCTTACCTTCCAGCTGGATCGGTATCTTGAATGCTCTAGGGTCCTCCTTTTCTATTAGTGTCTCTCCTTTGATCTTGGTCATAGCTTCTTCTTCTTCCTTTTTCTTCATCTCTCCGTCTAGTTTCATCTTATCTAAACAAATCCCATCAAGTATCTTTTTTATACTTGTCACTGTATTCCATAGTTTTGATCACTCGTCTTTCTTCCTCTAGTAAAGAATATCTTCTGCAAATATCGATGGCCAGTGCCTCTCTTTCTGTTTCTTCCCAAGTCAACGGTTTCCCAGGAGACAATGATGGTCCCATATCAGAATAGATTAACTGGAATTTCTCTAGTTGCTTCCTCTTGTTCCTACTGCTCTTTCCTATTTTGCATACGAATGGCGGAACTTCAATTCCTTCAATATCTGGAATATCTCCAAAGTCAAGATCGTCTAACAAGAGATCCCAATCATCACCAATCTTTTCTTCTTCTCCAGCACTATCCAAGAATGGATCAAGTTCAGGGTATATTGTAATAGTTTCATTCCCGAAGTCAGCAATTCCCTTGGTTAGACGCATAAATGATCTTCCCAGAACTACCCCTGGTTCGACATCATCTTCTTCCGGATTGATTATGAACTTAACAAAATAAATCTTTCCTCTTAATGCGACGATCAACTCCTTTTTAAGTACTTTGTTTCCACGTCTTTCCTCATGCTCCAGACATAATTTCAAAGGAAATTCATTTGAGATCATATTTTCTTCCATTCCAAGGTTTATCTCACCGTCATATGCCTCTACTCCATTGACGAAACAAGGTGCCACATATCTGTCACTAACTTCCTCAGTATCCATTTTATGAAAAACGATTGCCTTTGTTTCCTTTTTCCCTCCACTATTGGTTGTGTCTTGATACTCGGGGGAATTCCAGTCTCCATGTCCTTCAGCTTTGTCACTTGATATTTCAATGACATTTTCTCCTAGGCAAGTTTTTCCAACTCTCGAATTAGGATCCATAACTTTTATAGAACAACATAACAATAGAACAACCGTTAGTGGGTTAGTTAAAACAACTAATCATACTTTTTTACATTTACATAATATTAATAAGCAGATCGCAATTAATAAACGGAGTAATTTGTCCACGAAAATTAAGATATAAGCATTTTTTAGTTGTCCATGTAGCAAAGTGCGTCGCACTTTAAAGTAAGTGCGGCGTACTTTTTGAAATTTTTCAAGATTTTTAAGTTTTTCAGGAAAACCGGCGTACTTTGATATTAGTTCACTGTACTTTTATAATTTTCAGTTTCAAAATTTTTAAATCATTTTATTTTTATAACTTTATAATTAATCATGTTATTAATCTTAATGAATATATTCAAGACATCAGTTAACATATCATTAAGCACATATGTCATCACATAGCAATGATTGAGGTCATAAAATTTTATCTTAAATTTTATTAAATTCTCATTTTCATTTTTTAAACAAGCAAATTAGACAAGCAACAATTAGCAAATAAGAAAAATACATAAACACTCGTAAATCTAAGCAAGCAAGACATAAAGCAATATTTTTTTGATTTTTTGATTTTAGAATATAAGTTACGTGAATACAAGAATTCAACAAATAAACATATAAGGAAAATGATCCACATGTTTTTAGTGTTGTTTTTTAGAGCTTTGAAAGTGGTTTTTTGGTTTTTGGTTTTTGGTTTAATTTTGTCTTCCTCTTTTGAAAACTGGTTCTGTTTTTTAAAAGTGCAGGAAGTGCGGTGTACTTGGTGTAAGTACATCATACTTTCTGGAATTGTAGAAAACTCGCCGCACTAAACAATTATGCGGCGCACTTTCTGAAGAAAAACAAATTTTGGGTCAGTTTGCCAGAAAACTATACAGAGATTTTAAAATTTTGGTTTTGTAAAACAACAATGACTTAACTAAGAATGATTTCAATCCCCGGCAACAGTGCCAAAATTTTTTGATACGTTTCGAAACACACGGGTTAAAGTATAACCCACGCATGTAGTATAATCTTTTAGGTAAGACCAGGTCGTTCCACGAGATTGGTAATTCTAAGTAAAGTCATGATGTTTTACGAAATGTTATCTTATAGACTGTCACGATCTAAAGATAAGGATGTAATTCAAGATATAAAAGCAATGTTTATTTGGGAGACAAGAGTAAATAAGAACAAATTTGGGAGATAACGAGTTCATTAAATTTAGCATAATCGATTAAGGAAACGGGTAGTTTACTTAAAAGATTTTTTATTTCTCAAAATGAAAAATCCTTTCGACCTTTACTTTTAATTATGAAAAATACTTTAAGTTTGATTCGCGTTTTGGAAATAATAAATATAAACTTGCTCAACCAAGTTCGTTAGACATGAGGTTGAGCATTAAACCTTTTTATTCTTGGGTTAATGATCATTTTAACAGCCAATCCTCACAAGGCTAAGATCGAGTTGTTTATAGACAAACAACCAGAAACCAAGCACGAAGTCGGTGTCTTTCGACCTATATCCAGACTAAGTAGTGATCAAATGATGATTAAAGATCCAAGTATAGAAACATCAAGTTCATATTTGTTAATTCCAAAAATCATTAGTTTATCCAAGCTTGATCCATAATACCTTCATGATTCCCAAACAAACATGATAGACCACTCCATAATCATAGAAAAAAAACACATAACAAGAATTATAGATTCAGAAAATATTATATTCAAAAGGATAACGTGTTTATACCGATTCCACAAGCAAATTATATGATTCTTACAAGAACTTTCTTCGAATGAAACAACAGTAGCCTGGAATTTCAACTAATAACACTTCTTCCACAGCCTCTTTTGAGATTAATTGTAGCTTTCTTGAATGATTATACTCCTGGAAATGATGAAGATCCTAAGAACTCTTCAACAATTCCCCAAGAACTTCCTTCTAAAGAGAACTAGAAATGATAGAGGAGATTGAGATGGAATGAATTATTTTGGGATGATTAGAACCTCTAATTTATGCTCCTTTTATAGTGGTGGTGAGGGTATCAGTTGCTAAAAATAGGGGAGGGAAAGGTTGCATAATCATTGCAATCATAATGATTTTGGAGTAACTGCAAGAGAAATACGCCGCACAAAGAAATTTATGCGCCGCACTTGGTCTTATCAATAAATTGCATTAACTTGCTTTCAAGTACGCCGCACTTGGTGGAAGTGCGCCGCACTTTGGCTCATTTCATTAACTCTTCACTTTTAGATCCTTCTATTGACGACCGTTAGTGTATTTAATGGAACATCTTTGCACTTTTAGTCCTTCTCATCATTATTGGTCCTGAAACAATTAATACACCAACAAGCAACCAAACGTGCAATATTTCATGCGTTAACATATATATTTCACACATTTTCGAGGGATATTTTATGTATATTTAGAGCGTTATCAATGAGTCTTGTAGCTAGACTCGAAGCCACACGTTCTTACGTCATTTCATGAATGCTCACGTGTCCATGAATGAGCCATTCTCTCATAATTTCGTCCACTTGGTATTCGGGACTTAGGTTTAAGCAATTCTTGTACATTAGCTTATTCTTCTCATAAGGATGCCTAAGTCCGTTCATCAAATCACGTTGGCTAAGTTCTAACAGTGGTAGGATCTTGCTCCATTTAAAGTTTCTGAGCCTAGGTATTATACAAGGCATCCTAAATATGTAAGTGTTAAAGATCTTAGTGAATGAGACCAATCCCTTAGCAACGTCATATTTGAGCTTAGTGATTTTTCTAAAGGGTTTGCCCATCAAAATTTATGCCATATCGCTCATGATAAATTCTCTAATGTCTTCTAATACCACAAAATCTGTGATATAGGTAAAACTCCCAACAAACACGTAAACATCCTTAACGATGGAAACTATGTTCTTTCCCGTGCCCTCTAGTCCTTCTACCATTATTGTGTTATAGGCTTTACGTGAGATAATATTCATTGGTAGAAAAGGGTCGAGATAGGCAGTAAACTTCCTAACGTTAATCATGCATCAAAATGCTAGGTCATCCCTGTCAAAACTATTAATTATTATTTCTCGGCGTAGTAATCTAGCATTCTCGTACTCACTCAATTCATTAAGAACTTTACCGTCATCCGAATTATTATCTGAATGAGGAAAGGGAGAAACAAAGGGTGTATCTACCCTTTCATCATCGAACTCAAGGTCATTCATATTGGTCTCATTAGGTTGATTGGCGAAGTTGTTAAGAAATTATCCAATACTCTCTAAGTGAAAGTCAACAAAGGCTGAAATTACCTGTAGCTTATGGAGCTCTTAGACAGCTCCTGCGTACAGCGCAGCTGGTAGGACAGGACGATTATTGGTTGGTGGTGGATTAGCGTTCTCCATAATGAAGAATGGAATAGTCAATGAAAATTAAGAACAAACACACAAAAAAAGATAGGCTACAAGAAAGCTAATATAACGGAAATAAAATCTCACTTGGAAGTATTCAAGCAAGTAGAACTAAGCTAAACTAAGTTCGAAACCTAACTATTCCCCGACAGCGGCGCCAAAAACTTGATGTGTACGGTTGTCGTAAAGACTTCTATACAAAGTTTTACAACTCCCTAGGCAGTGTACCTAATCGTTGTAGCATAGTATAGGCAAGACTTGGGGATTGTTATCGTTCTCTAGGGGAATAGGTTGGTAAGGCTCGAACAAAGCTTAACTGAGATCTACGAGATTGAAAGGAGATTATTTTTTGTATTTTTGTATTTTATAGAAAGCAGGTAAAATCATGCGTTTAAGAGGTTGGTTTGTTTAACTAATTAATAAACTAAATATAATCTATACTATTGGTGATAACTTTATGATAAGATAGTGTATTTACTTAACCATGCATTACTCATTAGATTGCTTTTCCTAATCCAGTTGCCTTGTCACACTCGTGATGATTTGTGTATGTATTTCCTAAGTCATGAACGAATTACACGAACCCGCCATCTATTTAATATTTCATTAAGGCAACGCACAAGTAAGATAGTATAAAGACTATTACAAGGCCCCTAAGAGTATATTAAATGCAATTGAAATATCTTAAGAGAGATCAACCATATTAGGGGTAAGGTAGTATGAAGACTGTTACCGATGGTATCCTTTCTACACTTCTCGTGTTTCCCTATACATCTATGCCAATTTAATATCTTATGGCTAGTTTTCTAAAGCCTAACGCGCACATTCATCACAAGAAGCAATAGTAAAAGGATCTACAATCTAACTTTCATGCAATCATAAGTAAATACAAGGGAGGGTTTAGCCTAACATGTTATAAAGAAAGCAAGCACATAGATCAAGCAGACAACACATAGACGTGATGAATGATTAAAGATAAAAAAATCTTACTTGATTAAAACATGGATTAATTTTAGTTACAATAGGGTTTTGAGGCCCTAAAGACAGCCTAAAAGCTGATAAAATACTTAGGGTTTGGCTCCCAAAAGTTATACAAAGTTACACACCTAAAACCCTAAATTCAGTTTTGTATATATAGAGAAATCGTCGCGATGGCGTCCAGTTACAGTCGTAACACCGTCACAAAGTAGAATCTTCTAGGTCTGATTTAAGTCAGTTACGTCCTGACGCTGTCGCCAATTCTCTGACGTCGTCACTAGAAAGATCACGACAGCGTCGCTTTATGCTTGTGACGCCGTCTCCACACTTTGTGAGCATAATTCTTTAAGAGATTTGGTGTAGGTCCGTAGTCTTGTCCGTTTCTTCTCCAAATGAGCCCAAGTCACGTGTATTTCCTTTAAATGCCATCCAAGTGCTAAAAACCTAAAAACAAACGATTAAGCATATAATCTGGGCATATTTACATGATTTAGGGGGTTAAATGACCCTGGAATAGTGTATAAAATGACACCTCATCACTCTTATCAAATGTAACATTAAGAGATTCCTCAATTCTTATTGTCTCCTTGTTAGGCACTATTTATGCTTTACTAGTTTGAGAATATCATAAAAATACACCTTCGTATGACTTTGGGTCGACCTTGGTGAGATGTACTTTAGTGTTAAGTATGAATACCTTACAACCAAAGACCCTAAATTACTCTAATTATGGCTTCCTATTTCTAAGGATTTCATAGGGTGTTTTGTTGATGAATTTTCTAATATAGACCTTATTAAAGATGTATGTATCCGTATCTAATGCATGACACCAAAACTTTTGTAGAATGGATTAACATAGTATGACTCATCTTTCTTAACTTGCGATGTGTTCTTTCAACAATCTCACTCGATTGAGAAGTGAATGGGCCAGACAAGTTATAAGACATCCCATGTTGTTCACAAAAGCTCTCAAATTACATTTTATCAAATTCACTGCTATGATTTGTTATAATTGAAACAATAGAACAATCATGTAGGTTTTTAAGCTTTTTACATAAGATTTTAAAATATTCTAAAACATCATCCTTAGACTCTACAAACACAACCCAAGTCTAGTTTGAGTGATCATCCACAATCATTAAAGTGTAGAAGTTGCCTTTATAACTTTGATATAGAGATGGACAAAACAAATCTAAGTGTAACAACTCTAAAACCTTAGTACTTGACATTTCATTCCTGGTCCTATTGTTTGTATTACATTGACTCCCTAGACGACACGTATCATAAAAGTGTCTTTCAAAGCTCAACTTAGGTTGGTTCCTTACTAGCTTGTTAGAAGCTAAGTTTTGAACTAACCGCATATTGGCGTAACCTACCCTCCTATGCCAAAGCATTGAGTTATCCACCATGGATGCAAGACAAATTTGTTGTTTAGAGTTATCTCCCAATTTGCAAGTATATAGACCATTTCTTCTATGACCTTTAGCTAATGTGTTACCATTCTTACTAATAGTACAATTTACTTTAGTAAAATTAACTACACAATCATTATCACATAATTAACCTACGATAATCAAGATAAAAGCTAGACCACTAATATGCTTAACATTGGTAATTGTAATGGAGTCATGAGTAATGTTACCTCCATCGACGACCTTGCCCTTTAGGTTGCTCCCAAATACAACATGTCCACCATCATACGCCTTGTATGAAGTAAACAATCTTCTATTCCCATTCATGTGCTTAGTGTAACCACTATACATAATCCAATCCTCTGGTAGTAGATCGCATTTAAGACACACCTACAGGCAAATATGAATTCAAGGTTGTGGTACCTATTATTTCTTGGTTTCGTTGTGGTTAGCAAATATGGTGCCTAAGTTAACCATTCTTAGGTCTGAAAGTAATGCACATAGTTTATGTAGGCCGTACCTCGAGAACGCAAACCAAGGATTGTTTTGAAAATCATAGAAATTTTGAAAGTTTGGTCCAACGCTTCGAGGTTTTTTTAACCTTTGATTTGGGTAGGAGTTTTCTCTCCTTTGGTAAGTGCTATGTTGATGATACGAAGACATTTGGTTTTTATAAAAATTTCTTTTTTTCCAAAGAATGGTTGTTTTGAAAAGAAGGTCTACGGTTATATGAGTTTAAAGGTCTCATATTTGGTGTGAGTAAAAGATGTCTATGGTTAACTCGAGGTCGAGTGTATCCAAGTCCATTATGTAAGTCCGAGTGATATCCTTGGTGTCTCGTTTCCACTCTTGTAATGGGTGCTTAGGAGCCTCGAGTGTTTGTAGAATAAATTTGAGGTACTACGGCTTTAACAGAGCTATTTGAGGAATTTTCATTTTGACTTTCTTTTACAAACACTATTGTTTTGTTTAGACTTACGAAAGTAGTTTTCTCATTTTTATAAAATCCAAGACCTTCCTTATCTTGGGACAACTTTTGACTACTTAACATGTCATCTAAAACAACGTTACTCTTTTTGAATTTTGAAAAATTTAATGCGTCACACTTTTTGAAAGGTTCAACAACCTCTTTATCATTTACAAGTTTCTTTACATCAGTTTCAAGATCATTGATTTTACTTAAGAGTTAGATTTCTCACTTTCAAGAGATCGTTTTTCTTTTAAAAGCTTTTCAAATGTTTTAGTAAAATATTTGTTAAACCTTAGGAGTTCCACATTTTCCTTTTGAAAATCAATAATATCTAAATCATTATTAGAAATAGTTGGTTTAGGTTGTACCTCTTGAGATTCGATCGCCATAAGACAAGTAGCGTCATTTTAAAGTTCGTCCCCATCTTTACTATCACTCTATGATCTTCCGACAAAAGCCATATTCTCCTTAGGCTTTGCACACTCACTAGCAAAGTGGCCCTCTACCCCGCAATTGTAGCAAACTCCCTTTTGTTTTGAGCTTTCACCGCCTTTGTTCCCAAAGCTATATCCGCGGCCTCTTCCAAACCTATTGGCAACATTACCAAATTGATTATTACGCCTGAATCGATTACCCTTGCGGAAGAACTTACAGAAGTTCCTAGCCATCAAATTGAATGATTTGGCTTCTTCTTCGTATACGACTTCATCACTTCCTCCTTGACTATCACTACGGTCACTAGTTTATTCTCTAGTGACTTTAGCTTTAAGAGCTAAAGACTTGACCTTTTCTTTGGTAGTGGTCTTGGAAACTACACCATCATTTTCCAAGATCATTTCATAGACCTTAAGGTTGTCGACTAGCTCGTCAAGAGGAAGTATAGCCAAGTTATTGGCTTCTTCAATTGTCGCCACCTTGTCTCTACATTTTAATGGTAGAGCACAAAGAAACTTTCTCATGTGATTCTTGTTAGAGTAGACCGAATCTAAAGATTTGAGACTAGTTACAATAACATTGAATCGTGTGAAGCCAATATCAATAGTTTCTTCATTGGTGATAACGCCTAAATTATACATATTTTTGGCGGCGTTATTTGCATTTATTTGATCATTTCTCATGAACTTTTGGTACTTAATCAAGTATATTTGATATTATATGTTCTAGGTACGTGTCGTGGAGTAAAACGGAAGAATACACAAAGATATGGAGCTTAAAAGTACACTTGAAGACATTCGGAGTTCAAATGGAACAAAACCAAGTATTTATACACAACGAAAAGCAAGTTAGAAGAAAATAAAGGGCTAAAGCTGAAAAAGACCATAAGTGCGCCTCACTTTGCCCAAGTGCTTCGCACTTCCTTCAAAAGTCAAAGAATTAAAGTCTCGGTCAAAGAAGTGCATTAACTCCTCAAGTGCGCCGCACATTTTACTAAGTGCGCCGCACTTTCCTTCGAAGAATTAAATGATACCAGCATTTACACCTCAAGTGCGCCGCACTTATTTGTAAGTGCGCCACACTTGGCCCCCGAAACAGCCTATATAAGCCCTATATGTCTTTCTCACACAAACTCTCACACACAATCCCCCATTCGTTTGGAACCCTTAGAAGGGGTATTTTTGGTGATAAAGGCCTGAGAACCTTTGATCCAAACCACCTTGATAACACAAATCATCACTACCATTAGAATCAAAGTTCTTGAAGAAATTGGATATTCTTGGTAGAAGTTCATCATTTTTCTTAGGTTTTGATCCATCGAAGAGGCATAGTTATAGTGTTGCTTCGAATCTATAAGAGATTGTGACAGAATAGTTCATAGTTTCCGGATTTTTCTTTGAATATAATAAAGTGTTCTTGGGAAATTCTTGTGAAATCATCATACTTTGCTCTTGG
>BQNB010068730.1:0-33745 GCA_026074375.1 Tanacetum coccineum
CGAGTCAAAAATTATTCTCATTCTACCCATTAGGAAAGTCAAAACTGTGACAAAACACTTATTTTATTTTTGAAAATTTTAAAAAATTTCAATTTTTTGGTATTTTTGCAAAAATTTGGTGGTAAAAACGGGATTGCGTGATAACAACGACTGCAGGCAAAAATCAAATCGAAGATCCCCCCATACTAGAACTAAACATCGTCCTCGATGTTTTAAAGGGGTTCCTACGCAAATCTAAGGCCGTTTATGAAGTGTGCCAAAAGATAAAACGTTAGTCGATTAGATTAGGATATCGGGATTCCCAAAATGAAGCTGAGGATTTGAAGCTTGAGTGATCGAATAGACAAAACCGAGAACACGAGAGCCTTCACAATCCGGGCAATCCTGGACAATAAACAACAACAACACGAAACACGGGTGATAGAAAAGATTTTTAAAATTTTTCAATTTTTTTGGTATTTTTGCAAAAATTTGGTGGTAAAAACGGGATTGCGTGATAACAACGACTGCAGGCAAAAATCAAATCGAAGATCCCCCCCATACTAGAACTAAACATCGTCCTCGATGTTTCAAAGGGGTTCCTACGCAAATCTAAGGCCGTTTATGAAGTGTGCCAAAAGATAAAACGTTAGTCGATTAGATTTGGATACTGGATTCCCAAAATGAAGCTGAGGATGTGAAACTCTTGTGGATACTGCGAGCACGAGAGTCTTCACAATCCGGGAAATCCTGGACATACAACACAAAGCACACAAAACATGGACAAAACACGGGTAATGGAAAATGTAAGCCTCCTCACACAAAAACACTTATTTATTACTACTACTGATAAGCATGGGGTGCCTCCCACGAAGCGCTTGTTTTAGGTCCCGACGCTTGACCCATTTCCCTGAATTCAATTGTCCTTAGGGAAGGTTTGGAGATCCGGGACAACTTCGGTTGGTATGTCCCCTCCAAAATAGTGTTTTATACGATGACCATTCACTTTAAAGTTGGGCCCGGAGTTTTGAGATAACTCGACGGTGCCATAAGGAAATACTTGAACAATGGTGAATGGTCCGGACCAACGGGATTTCAATTTGCCCGAGAAAATCTTCAGTCTAGAGTTGAAGAGGAGAACACGATCACCAACGTTGAAAACGCGGTTTTTAATCTTAGCATCATGGATCCTCTTGGTTTTCTCTTTATAGACTAAAGAGTTTTCGTAGGCTTGATCACGAAGTTCATTTAGTTCATTCAGTTGAACTTTCCTGTGATCACCAGCAGTTTGAACATCAAAATTTGTATGCTTGAGGGCCCAGTAGGCTTTGTGTTCTAACTCGATCGGTAGATGACATTCTTTTCCATACACAAGCTTATACGGAGTGCACTCGATGGGTGTTTTGTAAGCTGTGCGAAAGGCCCATAAAGCATCATCTAGTTTGTCCGACCAGGAGGCACGATTTTCTCCCACGGTTCTCTCAAGAATACGCTTTAAACCACGATTTGACACCTCAACTTGCCTACTTGTTTGTGGGTGATACGCGGTGGAGAGACGATGAGTGACTCCGTACTTAAGCATGACCTTTGTAAACTGGTCATTGCAAAAGTGTGTTCCGCGATCACTTATGATAGCTCGGGGGGCACCAAATCGAGAAAAGAGAGTTTTTAAAAATTTGCAAACAACTCGGGCATCATTGGTGGGGAGCGCTTTTGCTTCAACCCATTTTGACAAGTAGTCAACAGCCACGAGTATGTACTTGTTCCCTCTTGAAGACGGGAACGGCCCCATAAAATCAATGCCCCAGATGTCAAAGATTTCGCAAACTTGGATGGAGTTTTGTGGCATCTCATCACGTTGCGTAATTTTTCCTTGACGTTGACAAATGTCACAACGGGTGACAAAGTCATGGGCATCCTTGTAGATGGTGGGCCAATAGAATCCTGAATCGAAGATTTTTCTTGCTGTGTAATTGGCACCATAGTGTCCCCCAGTGGGTCCACTGTGGCAAGCTTTAAGAACATCTAAAGCTTCTTGCCCAGAAACACAACGTCTTATCACCTGATCAGCACAGATCTTAAACAGGAAGGGATCATCCCAGACGACATTTATTTTTTTGTTGGGGGATGTCATTCCTTTGATAACGAATTTCCTGCCATGGTAGTTTGCAAAAATCTGGAAAACAATTCGGGTATTTGATCTTTGACGAGCAAAGAACCACGAGTTTCGAGCGGAAATGTTATTGATTTCTTAGTTCTCGAGTTTGTCTTGATGAGGGTTTTCACGGTATGGAGAGAGATCGGCGGCGAGATTCTAGCACCTTTTTTGTCTCGAATTCATTATCAAAAATTATTGGAGCAATAGGATCCACCGCATGAGTCTTGCCCTTAGCATCCTTCTTGAGCATAAGTGATACTCTGATGGAGATCTGGTCAGTATCCACTATGCTTTTGGTCATAACAAGATATTACGGAATTTCTCATAAGGCATACACTACGGAAGTAGTTCTTTTCGGTAGTAGTGTAGTGAGTTTTGAAACTGTTCATAGTCTGGCTAGCATAGAGTATAGGTTGGAAATGCTTGTTTTTTCTTTGCCCGAGGACTGCCAATTGCAACAGTCGCTAGCGGCACATAAGTTCAAAGGCAAGTCAGTCAGGAGCACATTGAAGATCAGAGTCTCAGTCAATTTTCTTTTGCGTGTATTAACAGGATCGATCACTTTTAGGAAGATCAATGGCGTTCTTTTTCACGCAAATGAGTATAGTGACGGGAATTTTTGAGAAGTCCTAAAGGAGTCGTCGGTAAAAACCGCGTGCCAAGGAACACTACGGGACCCTTTGACAGAGTCAGATGAGGGCGTTTAGTATTATTCGAAATTTAGCTATCAATATAGTCTGACCTTAGAACTTTTTGTGTTGAGAACATACCTTCCTTCACATAAAATGGTTTTTCCTAATTTAAAGGACCAAATTGTTGTCGTCACACCGGCCTTAATTTTTCCAAATGGGATAGGACGTAGAGAAAGAGTCCGAAGACAAAAAGTCATCCATCAATTCTTCCATGTTTTTTAATCCTATCGTGGAAGATTGCCATCATACATCATTGAATGTACCTGGAGCATTGCATAGCCCACAAGGGCATACGACGTAGGCGAGTGTTGATTTAGATTCTGGGCAAGTAAAGGTTTGTTTTTCTTGTCATGTGGGGCCAATTGGGATTGAAAATAACCGCCCCCGAGACGCATTCGAGGACAGACCAGTAGTATTGGGTTCTGTGTCTTTCGTGCATTTTGGTCCATGGGATGGGCAATTGGAAGTGGTCTTTCGGATGGCTTCATATTAGTTTTCTGTTCCTCAATACACACTCGCCCACTCCCGTGATCCAATGCGTAGGAAATTAGATCATTTCCACTATTCTGTGCTGACAGTTATGCTTTTTTCTTAGGTACACGTTTGTCCACGGGCTTACAAGGGCTGTCAGAGATGGGGTAAATTCACTCCAGCAGTCCAAGGAGTTTTTTCACTCCTTTTGATAAACGTCATAGATTTTTTGGGTTTACCTTCTCTGACTATCTCACATGATGGTTCGTAGTTAGTACTCTTCCGATTAGAATTTTAGTGAGTACAAAATTTTTGGGTTAACACCTTTTATATCGGTGCGTTTCCAGCGATGGCGCTCGTTGTGAGATTGAGAACTTGGTAGAGCTAGCCTTTTCCTCATTTTTAAGTCTTGCACAATTATGACAGGGCAATTGTGTGACTTTAAAAATGCGAATTGAACGAAGGGGTGATGGAGTGAGTTCCGTCGTGAGTTTCAACCTGGGAGGTCATACCGGAAGATTCAACGGTTTTGCATCACAGAGTTTGGAGTTTTTTCCTAACTCCAGAGCCAGATATAGTTCTTGCTTTGGGAGGGAGGGGTGGTGGTTCCTGTTCAAATTGTTCTAGAAGAGGATGTCCTCAGATCCTGATAAGTTTGGATAACTTCAGATGAAGTTGGATATCTTCTAAGCAGCAAGAACCGAATCTGCTTCTTAATAAAAGAAACAACACTGCCTCGAGAAGAGAAGATTTGGACGAAGCAAGTAGAAATCTACGCTCAAACAAATATGGGAGTGGGCTGTATGTGATACCGTTCGAAAAATCTAAGACTCTTTGAGAATATATCAAAGCCATATCAATGACGTTCGGATTTTGTTTTACGTCTTATGGTTGTAATCAGTGTGTATCTTGATAGTTTGGTCCAGAATTGAAGGTGATGCTCCTTCGCCACAGAAGGGTAATTCACTTCCTACAACATCTATTCAATGCATGGATGGTTTTCAAGAAAACATCGCGCGAATTAAGGTAACGGGGGTCTGGTTCAAAAACAACCAACCGAGTATTAGGGAAAATACTTGGACTTTTCCAATTTACAAAGAACCTTCAGCGATACGATGATAGGTTTAGTGATCGATGGTCAGTTAGTTTAGTGTCCTAACAAGTCGGGGTCAATTCAGGACGAGATAGGATTGTTCCATGCAGAAAAGGATGAGATAATGCTCGCACCAAGATGGCAATGCGTTGCATGTAGTAATTTCCCCATAAATTACATGGATTATAGAATCGGACCAGGGTCTCAGTTTCTTGTAACTTGTTGAGGTATGACGCCTGGAAACAGTTTTCTATTCAAAGGAGTTTTGCCAATTCGTTTATTTTTTCTTTTGTTTCCAATTACGGTTTTTAAAGGTCAAAGCAAATTATAGGCATGAGCATCAAGGAATTCGGTTAAAGCTAATCTCGAAACTGATCTCCTAAGATTTCATAGATTTTTCTATTTGGTGTTAGCTTTTTCTTGCGCTTTTATCATTTCTTTTGATGGAAAATGGAAATGATGTTTCGGAATTGGTAGTAGCAACAGGAGCAACATACAGGGGGCAACATTGGGCTTCAAGATTTGGATTAGACGACTCGAATTTGAAAAAAACAAAAAAAATTTTTTTAAAAAGGTAGGTTGGAGTCTTCGGTGCTTCCGTTTTATTAGCAGGAGGAATCGTTTCCTTTGTTAATCGGCATCATGATTAATGCTATTCGGTCTTGGATGGTAACACCACTTCGTGGTAGTGATACTTTTAATCTTCCTTTGGGTTGGTAAACAGTGTTACCAGGACGAGTTCAGAACCGAAAGTAGAAGCCGTTTAGCAGTACAAATTTTGAAAGATGTCAGTAAATTTGCCATTTGGGCTTGCAGGGTTTTGACCTTGGTTTTGTATGTTTTCATTACTAATACTTGGCTGTGACATAATTTTCAAAATTGTTTTTGACACACCGCGTGTCTGAGGCGCAGGTCTTGTCTGAGCTACTGTTGATTGACGGAGGTCGATAAATCTGACATTGGTTGAAATTGTTTTCCTCTGTTTTGATTCCAGTTATTTTCGATTTGGAATTGTTTTGATCTTTGCATGAGGATTCTGACTGGAGGAAACCAGGCGGTGGTCGATATTTGATTTGTGACATCGTGGGTCGATATCAAACTTAGTTGGTTGAATTGGCGAGGGCCTGGGTCCTAACTCTTGGATATTGTCTGGTAAAATGTTGCTATTAGTGGTGGACAGTTTTGATATGACTGCCCTCCCCCCAAGTTACACAACTTTGTTCAACGCTCTTTTACGGGGGCGGAAGTTGGGGTTGGTGATTTAGGTTCTTATCTATCGACGAATTAATGCCCGTACCATGTCTTTGAGTTCCGAACATAAGATGGATGCAGAGGTGGCGAGCTTGTACTTATTTAGCTACAAAGGCTTTGTTTCTTGATTGAGTACCTTAGACTTGTCTCACATGATTTTTAAACCTTCTCGGAGGCAATTTTGTCCTAAGAAGTTACCACGCCAGCAGAGTTCAATGAATCTTGATAATTGCGTCAGGGGCATTGTAGAAGAATGTCTTCGAGTTGATGCAATTCTGACAACCATTATGATGAGGGCTCCCTTAAAATATCATTGCAACGATTAAGCTCATAAAACGTTATCCAAATTTTTGTGAAATTCTGTGATTTCTTTCTGAGATTTTGTCGTTTTTGATAGGAGGGAGAATTTGTAATAAATTTGAAACAAGATCATCATGTTTCAATGATTCGAGGGGGGGTTCTTTTTCTGCATATCGGGCTGCCCTTCGAGAGAAAACAGAACAAGCATAAGTTTTAACGACGTACTTTGGTAGGTTTGGAATTTCATCGTAGAAGTACATTTGTTGAAATACGGATGAGTGATGTGGGTCTTCTTTATCATTTCCAAAAAATTGCTGTTTTGGACCAGATTGAAACGACCTGTTGCATTCACAGATTTTCGCGGTTAATTTCCGGAAATAACTATCGCATCCTCGATACCTCGCGTGGGTATGTGTTCGATCAGTTGCGCCATAGTACGATTATCCGCACATGTAACTAAGGGAGGGATTATCGGTTTCTCAAGATTGGCATGATTAACAGATAGGTGTCTGAAGGAGGTTTGGAACTGGAATACGGCTGGACGAGTGCGCATGACAAAACAAAAAATACAAAGAAACTTTACACTCATTTTTTTTTTTTTTTTGGTTTTGGTGATTTATTCACAATGTATTTCTACGGGACAATGAGATAAGACAATTCTCAACAATAAATCTATTATTCACGCTAGCTCTCAAAAGGATAAACGCACAGGGTGAGCGGATGGAGTAGAAATTAGCGCGTAAGGCATTTCTCTTTGGGACGTTAGTTCTTGGAACAAACCTCCTTATCCCACTTTATAGCTTGTTTAACTTTTCAAGGTGAGCCGTTAAATATTTTGTGTTAAGAGCCAAAAAGCGCACGTTTTTAATCTTGTTCGGTTGGGAACCAACAAGGTCCCGGAAGTTATTATTATATTACCTCAGTTGAGAATATTATATTTTGGTATTTTACAATATGTGAATTTTCTTTCTTTTTTATGAACATGTTTTTCTATTTATTTGGTTTTTCTTTTGTTTTTGTATGATAATTATACATAATAAAAAGAAAATGAAAATATTTTTGTACATTTTAAGTTTTTAATACAGAAAAAAAAAAAAAAAAACAAATTATAGACATATGTAAACACAAATTGTCAAATGTAAGAAATTGTTTCACTATGCCTCCCCGTAGGCAGCGGCGCCAAAATTATGACTGCGAAAACTCACCCTTAAATTTCTATCTATTATATATAATAAACAAAAAGGATCAGGCTTCGCGAGACCATAAAAATGGAATGCAGTATAGAGTGTTCCGGGTCGTTAGTTTGTCCCATCGAGGTCAAATGGAAAAAATGCAAGTCGATTGATGATTGGTGTGGAACTGAACAAGGAATGATTGGGCACTACAATTGATAAAATAGCAAAAAGAATAGCTGGAACAAAAAGAATAAAATAGACAAAGGCAAACACGCTTAAAACTTTTACACTAAGGCTAGAATAGCTCAAAATAACCTTAATACAAATTCAAATAAGCTAAACTAAATCTAAAGTAAGCCAATAACCAACAAAGCCAATTAAGTAAATTCAAACACGATAATACAATCAGCACTAACTGTTTTACACTACCCGTACTAATTGGAGTTGTACTGCTAGGCCTACAGTTGTACTGTTAGCTTAGGTTCGTAATGCTGGCTAATATGACCACAAGACACAAGAAATAACCAAATAAGCTAAAACATAAATTCACCTAACTTTATAAGCACTTAGTATAGGATATAAGCAATAGATAAACTAAAATGACCAATAAGCTACAAAAGCTCCAAACTGATACCTTATTGAACTACTTTGAACACGACTACATCAGCTTAAAATAAGGTTATCTAACAACACCGTACAGGAAACTGGTTTATCTTACTCTAAAACGTGATGGAAATCTTAAAACAAGTGAAATAATCAGCTTGGGAGCTAAATTGCACTACCAGTATACCAGTACTAATAACAGTACTAACTTGGAGTTAGTATGTACTTGAGTTAGTATGTACCTATGGCATCAGGCTCAACTGAACCAGCAGTATAACTTGGAGTTAGTACTGCTTGTTTCTAAACACCCTTAAAATCATTTTTTTTCCATACTAATTACCAAACCGATTATCACATAACTAATTTAACACTTATAAGCCAACTTTTACTTCAAGAATACGCTTAAATAAGCTGAAATGGCCCTAGCCTGTGTTAACTCAAACCTAACAGTTTACCAAATAAACTACCGTATACGCAAATCGCATCAACTACTGATTAAACCAAATCAAGCAGTTTCACACTCAATAAGAAACACACGAACACGAGAAACTTACACACCCTTGCTTCCAACACGGGTCCCAACAGGACTTAACGCTTCGCTTGTATAACCAAGTAGTGAGAGACCATAATCCCTCCAGACCTGGCTTATATCCATAACATAATAAGGTGGAATATTTGAGAGTGAAATTTGTGATTTTCTCTTAATATTACCTTTTATTTTTACTCCCTGACAAGCTTATACGTAAGTTTGGTGGAGCTTTTTGAACATAAACCATCTGCTTAAGGACAGTTTACACTGGTATTGTAAATTGACTTAACAAAGCTCAAATTTGCATTTAAAACTTGAAAGTGTTACAAAGCTGAAAGTAAAAAGCTGTAAATGACTTAAAAATTAAGCTTGGATTAAAAACTGAAAATTAATTACAAAACCTAGATGCTCAAAGGTCTTACAAAAGCTCTCTTTATCGCGAAGTCTTCATCTCTTGGATTGCAGCTTGTGCTTCTTTGGAGAGAGCAAAAACAAGTGTGCTTGTTGTGTGAGGTGTTTCTAAAACAAATCCCAGCCTTTTATTTCACTTGTGCTTCTTTGGAGACAATCTCAGCCATCGAAATGCTTTTTGAATGGTTAGGGATTGCCAACATGTCATTATAAAGGGGGGGGGTAGGTTGGTAGGTGGAAGAAATGCTTTTGGCGTAGGGTGTTGAGTTGTTTTTTGCAGGGGGTGAGTATGGGGCCGGCCATATAGTGGTACCTGGGTTTGTAGGGCGGGAAGGAAGGTTTTTAGGGAAGTAGGACAGACTTTGGTCCCCTCAAGTTGTATAACTTGAATGCAATCTTTGCCTTCTTTGAATTTTGAATTGTCTTTTTTATTCTTTTGCACTACTAACTTGAGGTTTTGGTCAGTTTTAGCCTAAGGTTGTTTTTTCTTGCTTTGTCTGACTTTTGGACTTTGCCTTTCACTCCGTGCTTGGAATTGCTTGCTTTTGGCTTTCTTTTGCCTCTTTTTTCTTGAATATCGTATCTGCACATACAAGCAAAAACATACAAATTCCACTGTATTTTTTGGTACGTTTTTAGTCATTTAGGTCTGTTATTAATGGAGAATGGTATGTGTATTCAAGCACATACCAGTCCCTTTAACATCTTGTTCATAGATCTTCAGGTTGTTGTAAAGATCATCCATGCTTAATGTATCTATCTCAGGCTTGTTCCTCCACACAATGGTATGTGTGTTCATTTGGAGACACCCTTCTTAAGAACTTTGATTAATCCTATGTGAGATACTTTCCCAAGACTCTCCAAAAAAAAATTAAAAAAAAACAAAATAAACAAATTTTAAAAAAAACAACACAAAACCAAACAAAAAAACAAGCTTTTTGAAGGCTATCAAAGGTTTGATGTGCACATCTGAGGAGATGAAAGTAAAATTTTCTACTGTGCTTTAAAGTATTCTCTGAGTCTTTTTAGTGCAGCATTCCCTCAAAAATTTCTCAATAGCTGCAGTATGAGGGCATCTTGATGGAGTTAACTTTTATTGATGTTCATTAGGATTCTGTCAATAAAGTGCTTCTGCCTTCAACTCTCACCTCATTTGTGCCTTTTTTAAGTAGTTTTTCGTTGTAGAAGCTTGTAGTCTTAACTTCAACAACTTTTTTTATTGGAGGTGCATTACCATTCTTATGATTCATGAGCTAATTAATCATTTGGATGTACTGTTCCATCTCTCTCTAAAGCACTACTCATGTTTGAGGATAATGCATTTAGATGCAACCCACATAATGTGCTGAGTCTCGATCATCTACTTTGTAACAAACATACCTTGTGTGTAAAAGCAGTTTCTTCTTTATTCAAAGCTTCTTAACAAGCTTTGATACTCTTGTTGATCCCACTTGAATAGATCTTGAATTCCTTAGCTTGTGTAAGGTTTAGTTATGCAAGGTAAATCCTACACAACTATGGTAGAAACTTTGTTAAATATATCAAAGACTATGCGAAATCTAATCTTTGATCAATAAGAAGAATATTCAATAGAATATTAATTTAAATGACCACACAGATTAATAATAACTATTGTTCAATTTATTAATACGATATCTAACGATTGTCTTAGGGTTTACAAAACCTTGAAGCTATAACGGATATCAAACAAAGTTATAGTAGCAAAATCTATGTTACTGACCCTCCTTTAATACACCAAGGAGTCTTTATGTCGATTTCCAATATATTCTTTAAAAACTTAGGCATCTTCATATTTGATCTATTCTATAAATATATATATTATCCATAAGTACATGTTGATCTCAATCAACTTTATCCTCTTTCTTCTGTTTTATTCCATTCTCTTTGACAGTAAAAACTCTTTTAGCAGTTTAATCTATTGAGAAGTTGTAACTTTTGTTCTAGCAGCTTAACTTAGCACTAGGAGTAGTAACTCTATACACCAATATCATCATTTTTTACAAGCAGTAGTAGTAGTAACTACTTAGAATATTTTCTTCAATCATCACTAGACCAGTACTATACTCTATAGCAGTAGTATAAGCAATACTAGTTACACTAGAGTAGTAACTCTGAATAGAGTACTAAATATCTTAACATCTTTTTCTTTTTTTTTTAGAGTTAATGAAAACAACACTAACTTTAGCTTAGCAACAATAACACAAACACTTAGCCGCCAGTAACTTCAAGGATCATCCATTAAGTTTTTAATCAACAAAGGATGGGTAGAGGAATTAAACGATACACCAACACCCTAAACAATTCGATCTCTAGGATTCATTTAATCCATATCTTTGGATACGGAGAAAATACAGGAATTGACGGATAAATGATTACACCTTCATCTTCTACACCATCATCATCTTCACCAAAACCAAAATTATCTACTTCACAGCACATCTTATCATTGTTCAAACCCAAGACTGGACATTTCAAATGATACAAGAGTTTCTTTGATGAGCTCCAAGGACGCTACAGATATCTGTTTGAACATCTAAATACAAGGTTTATGCCAAGAAAGAAGTTTCATGTGCTTGCTCAACATCTAAAGGAAATTCATGGAAGGTCATTGCCCCAAAAATGGTAGATACTCCTGTTTAGGGAACTAACAAAGAATAAGTTCCAATTATATGTTGCACAAGGCTGATAATGGGAAAGACACCAGAACCAAAGTATGTAGGCAAGATGATTGCAGATGCGATTTAGCAAGGATTACCAAGAATCTTCAGCAGAGATTACTTTGCAATACAATGTTATCACAACATATTCCTTCTTCAGGTTGATTCATCAATGAGGATTATATGTCAGTGCATATATTTGCATGTGCAACCCCATTACGCTAGCTTAGCTTCTGAGAGAAGAGCTAGTAATATCCATTATATTTGACCATGAAGACAATTCATGTGTAAACAGGAATGATTTACCAATTGGCTTGCACTCAAGTATAGTTAGAAAGCTTCATGTGTCGCAAAACTTACTTGTAGACCTTTTTGTCGTTCGCCTAAGGCTCAGGACGATCTCATGATGATGTCATCTGGAAGGGAGAATTGTGCAAGAGACAGAAGACATTTCTGGCTGGAACCTATGTCTATGGAGTCTCTTCTCTAGCTGAATCATTGACAGTGAACTAGGTAATCAAAATTTAAGTAATCAGAACAATTAGCTGATGATTTTTTGGACAAAATTCTTATGCCACCAGATGATGATGAGCTTCTATAAGAACGTGTCACAAGTACTTGTAGAAGAAATGTTACAAATCTGTTTATGAAGCAAACTACGCAAAGTTGTAAATGACCTGTTACGGACAAAGATGCATTAGGTAGGCATGAGGATCGCATATATTGATCAGATGAAAAACTCTTGAAGAATGGCATTTGTGTGGGAAAGCAAAAAATAAAACTTTTGTCTCACCATTATCCCAAGAGCACTTCAGGTCATTCAAAATGCTGCCAAAGAGATTCCCAAGGCTCTCTTACACTATCCTCTGTTTATCAAGAATTATTTTATTAAGGGAAAGGAAAAGTCATGACCTGAGAGATTGTGATGTCTATACACAAGTTTCCTTATAGTTATCTTCCTGATGATTAAAGAGAACTTCCAGATGGTGTAGAAAATGTGTAAAGAAGCTTAATCCTTATGCTCGATACAGTGTCGAACATTGGACGAATCCACATGCAAAGATCTTCTACATTAAGAACCAAAAAGAACCCTAAAAGTCAAAGGAAGTTGTCTACTCAAATTTAAAGATTGTTCAAATCATCAAGACTTATTGGGAACGAGGACATGAGCACAAATTTATAGCAGAGATTGTTGCAAGAAGAGCAAATGGTAGCATAGTGTCAATCACTGAGTCAGATTACAAGAACCTCAACAAGAATGATATTGAGGATTTGTATCTGCTAATTGTTAATGGTAAGGTAGATGACTATGCTGAGACTGGACTGTTGTGGTCATTATCAGTCTTCATCAAGAGTACAGTGATCTGAGAAAGAGTACATGATTTTTAGCTAGGTGTAGAAAGCTATCAACAGAAAGTCAATCTTACTGCTCCAATAATTACTTTCCTAGGCATTGAGAAGTACAAGGTGTTCTCCATCGTCTCTGAACCAGTATATGGCATTATATACAAGAACAGCTTGAAAGAAAAGAGAGTGATGAGACATCAAGAGGTTCATAAGTTATGTGATGCTACATTAAAAAGAGTCTTGGAAGGGTTGAAAATCTACAATAAAAATGTAAAGCATGGTTATGTGATTCCAAGTCTCAAAAAAGAAGATGTTGAATACCTGCAACTGTTTGAGGAAGATATTGAAGAACGGTTGAAGCATCGTGATCAGATGAGACGTTGGAAAATGTACGCGAACAGAAGACCACTAAGATCAAGAAGGAATGCCCAGAATAATCGACCCTTGGGGGGAGATTGTTCGGATCATAAAAGTTTCGATTATGATACTTTAAGTGGTTTTATTTATTATTAGTGTTTAGTCTTTATTTTACAAAGTAGAAAGTAGTTTGTAATCTATTTGGGAGTATGACATCTTAGAAGTCGCATATTTTCCTTCAGTGTGCAAATCTTGAAGTGCCACCGTAAGTGTGATTCCGCGATCGAAGCAAGCTATTAATCTTCTTATTGAAGCCCTTTCCTTTACAGTCAGTGTGTAGCGGAAATAACCTCCTATTACAATTGTCCTTCCATCACGAAAAAAAGTTTAGGAGCATCCATTAGGTCTCTTAGTGTTCTGTCAAGTGTTTTGAAACAACGAATGTCGTTCATCGGGGCTTCGTCCCAAATAATAAAGTTTGCTTAAACTAATAAGTTTCCTAACTGACTCTTTTTTTTGCATGGCAAAGGGACTCATCAGTCAATTCTAATGGTAGCTTAAATCTGGAATGAGTCGTGCGTCCTGCTGGCAGAAGTAGAGATGCGATGTCTGACGAAGCCACTACTAAGACAATTTTACCGTCGGCCCGAAGTGAACTTATAACCGTTTTCCATAGAAATGTTTTCCCAGTACCACCGTGTCAGTACACACAAAGAATCTCTTGTTGGTTAGTGAGAGATGCGCCCATAATGAGATCATAGATCTTTTTCTAATCATGATTCAACTTTGGCACTGATTTAGCGGCTTCTTGTTTTAGTAAATCACGTTTGTAGTTATTCTCTTCCATCAGGAGTTTGTTTTCAAGATCTTTAATCAGATGTTTCAGAGGAAGCGTCAACCCAAAGTCTGTGACAGTAGTTATTCCCAAAACCATTTAGTACTAGCTTTCCACTCTTACCAAATGTATCCTTTAAGTTCAAATGACAAGGTTAAACTGGTAGTTTGGTATTCTTGTTGCCTTTGATATCTTTGTCGGTATGTCATCACTCATAGCCTCCCAATGTTTTATCCATAGCTTAATTGGATCTGAGACGTCACAGTATATGAGAATTTAAGCGAAAAGGATTCTAACTTCATTTGACGTTCCTGGAGTAGTTGATTCTTAAAGCGCTATGTCCTATTCTTTTTCATCACCCAGGAGACCTAAAGTTTCACACGTAACTCGGTTGTTTGGATGTATCAGACTGTTGACAATTCGTACATCAGTAGGTGATTTACAGCCTCTTTGATGATCCGGAAGTAGAAGAGGTCACCTAAATTCGGATGAATATAAATTAGCCTTCTAAGTGACTTCTTTGTTTTGGTTTGTCTTCATTTCCATTGTTTTGAATTTGGGTACCACACGAACTCTGAAGGAAAATTGAGATATGTCAAGTGCCTACCGTCGGTGTTTTCGTTATTGTAGACAAACCATTCGATGAGGGTTATTTTTTTCTTTTCAGGAAGATTGATTATGATGTACAACCTATCTCTCTCACGGAAGTTAACACGCTGCATGTTTCAAAGTGGACACAAAAAAAAAAAAAATAAGAATTTTCGCACTGGTTCTGCGCATGGATTAGAAAAATCGAAGAATCTCCCAGCAAGCTTCGAATGGCATATGGAACGACCATCAACGTAGTTTGGATCTTGTCTATTTGCTATTGTTGCCCAGGTACCGAAGTAGATGTACATTGTGATTTGATGATCTTTGCAAGAATGCGACCGGGTCCTTTGGAAATATATTTAAACAAGTATTTAATGAGCATGCTCCATCCACAATATTCAACGTTTATGTGGGCTTCAAACGCTAAGCATAACGTGCGGTTATATGAGACGACGTTACAGTTGTCTAATCTTGATTCACCTTTCATGACAGAAACCCCTGTATCTCTTCTTCGGTATTGCGTATGGCCATTGATGTCAAAAAATGTCTTGTCATTGTATTTTTTTGGAAAATTCTTGTTGTAGATCCCATCTTGCGTACACGATGCGCTTGAATTTGCACTGTCACAGGGTCTATACATCATCAGTTCTGTCATCAGTTCATAGCCGCGAGGATCCTCGACAGGGTAAGGTATCTCTGCAGAAATGAACTCGTCTATGTGTTGAGCGTCCTGCAGTTCACTTTTGGAATCAACCTACAACAATGTATGACAATGTGGTAACCCTCTTTTTTAAAATTCTGTTGTATACAACACTGCAATAGCAAGAATAATCAAAATTAGCTTTTGGTAAATGTAATTTTTAAGAAATGAGAAAGAATAGGCACAAAAAAAATGATAATATATGATACCTACACAAACGTAGCCAAATGTTTTTACTTCCTTCAGAAACTTGATAAACTCTATCACCTTTTGCTCAAAAACTCTACACACAATATATGCTCTATCATTTGGTGTTAACTTCGGGTACTGTGCCATATAACATTTAATTTCAGGCCACTTGACATCACAGGTGAAGGCGATGGAAAATTGAGGATTTCCTAGCGATCGAAAAATTGCAAGAGCGTCTAGGGAGTGGCTGTACATGTATCGAGGTCCTCCAGTGAAAGTATTTGGTAACATTATTTTTGAACCAGTGGCTATGCCTTCACGATCTCCCTTAGAAACAGCATCATACAAACATGATAAGTAGTCTGACCAAAGGTCATTTTGATTTTTCCATATGTAGTCCAGACGATTCATCTTGACTGCATTAATATGACTACTAACCCCGTATACGAAACAACACCCACTTCTGAAATAAGGCCAAAATTCTTTTACCCGTTTGGTGTAACTGATATTTGTAATAGGCAATCATCGTGACCTTTTTTCCTTTTCCTTAACCAAATTTCGAGCATCAACATCAGGTTCTGGGTAGAAACCCTGGCTCACCAAAAACAAATATCAAATGGAACTGAAAGAGACATGTATGACTGATGAAGTTTGTTAATTCTTTGGGGAGGGCCGCCTCTGAATTCAATAAGGACATCAAAATCTGTTTGACTTCTTGGCCCACTTTATAACACCCCGTGTTTTAGGGTCATTTAAGACGTCAATACATTCAACAATTTATTTTTAGTATTTACTCAGCGCATTGCTTTTAAATCTTAATCGTTAATGTTAAAATCGTAACTTAAAAAACTATCGTTCAATGTAAATGGCATCAAACAATTAAATGTTTACATCAAGCCAAGTGTTAATAATTATATTGAGTATATATTGATTAACTATGTTATTTATTCTTATTGGTATGTTTTCGCGATAAAATACGTTTTAGGCATTTCTTGAAACACCAAACTTTTTCTACCTCAACAAAACATCCGCAATTATACCCAATACTCAAAATTTACAAAATATCATCACCTATATACATATATAATCGGATATGGGATGAAAGATACAAGGATAATATTTAAATTCAATCCATTCCTAGAATTCATGGGATGATCTCTCATTTAGGGAACACATAGATATTTTTCTTACTAACCCTAATAGTGAAAGACCAAAGTCTTCCTAGAATTCCTCTAGATGTTCCTTGACTAGTCTTAGAGTATATAATGCCTAAACTAGAAGATAGAACACACACACTCTCATTCCTAAGGTTTAAACAACACAAAACTCTCCTATTTCCTTCCTTATAGCCCACGACCTAAAACCATAACCATAAACCATCCATATAAATTTTATTTACAACAATTACAAGTGTTCCTACATCATATCTAAGATAACCTAAGGTGTTTAGAATGTTTGCTTTAAGGTTTACAAGTGATTAAGCAATATAAAAAAAAAAAAAAAAAAAAAAAAAAAAAAAAAAAAAAACAAAAAAAAAACGAAAAAAAAAAAAAAAAAAAAAAAAAAAAAAAAAAAAAAAAAAAAATAAAAAAAAAAAAAAAAAAAAAAAAAAAGGAAAGTTAAGATTATGGTTTACTTGAAATTGAGTGAGCGTTTTAAGGATCTTGAAGCTAGGGGTTGTTTGCTAACAAGGGTTTAAAATCTGTTGTACATCACCAACTTCATATTAAGTTACCTAAAGCGTAAATCTCTTTACATTTGTATATTATTCATATAAGATTGTTTATGTAGTTAATCACCATCTAATGACTTATTTACTTGTAAAAATGGATTTTTACACTTGTTTATGATTTGGTATACTCTTACATATGTTATATGGATCTTAACATCATGTTATAATTGATGTGTAAGTAATGTACAAGTATGGTTTATGTATAAAAAGTATATATAAACAAGTTACTTAAAAAGTATGCTTATATAAAGTTATGGACAAATGAGTATGTAAACTTATGGATCTTGTGATTCTTGGACAATATATGGACTAATCATGGACTAGAGACCCTAAGGATGTAAGACATATGATATTGAAGGTTGTAATGGACTTGTAACAAAGTGGTGAAACTAAAAAGTTATAAAAACAACTTTTAAACATATTTTGAGAAAATATCAAAAGGGGGCTGTTAGAATTCGAATTTTAAGGCATATATTTTATGATTTTATTAAATACTACATGTCATAAGAATCGTGGGCATGTAGAGAACTCGAAAAACCGATTTATAACGAAGGAGATACGCTAATTTTAAGTTATACGTTAATTAAACGCGTTTATAAAAGAAATTTTATAAAAACCAATTAATATTCACATCTAATGAAAATATAAACATATTTTTATCAGTTAGTATATAATTTTAGGATTTCAAAACAATAAGAATCCTAATTTTATGATTAATAACGAAGGAGTTATGAATTATGTGAGTTTACGACAACAAATACTTTTATAAAACTATTTTTATAAAAGTTACTGTTCACATCAGTAAATAACATTTTGAAAACATCATTAAATAGATAGAACTTTTAATTACGAAGACGTGCTCGAAAAAATCTAAAACGAATAAGATACGACATTTACGAGTTTTACGTTAATTAAAGTTATAAAAATAAGTTTATAACTGTCATGAACAGTAAAAAGTACTGTTCATCAGTAGGTTTAAAAATATAAAAATGTAATATTTTGATAACTCATCTTAATACGAAATCGTGGACGTAAGAAACATACCAAACGGGCTTAAAACGAAGAAATTGCGTCGTTTTTACTATTGAGATATTTATAAACATTTTAACTTTATAAATATGATTTCACAAACACGATTAGATGGTGATGTAGCTATATAGAATTATATATAGTAGTAGTTATTCAAAGTGCTTAGAACTTATACGACCTATACTTGATTAGGTTGCATCAATCAATATCGTGTACGCATAAACTGTTGTGATATAGCATTTTTGATCGTTCAATCACTCGAGGTGAGTTCATAGCTCCACATTTTACATTTATAATGGTTTACAAGTTTTGGGTGAGAAACTATATGCATGTTTTACAAATTAGACCCAAAGTGTACATTTACTTGATTACGTGTTTTGTCTTAGTAGCGATATACCCATCTGAGCTTAATCATTGAACTGTCAGTTACTGTTATGAGCGCGAATGTTATAAATAGATCTATTTGGATTGACATCCCCATTCGGGGAATAGCTAATCACTAGACAAACGACGTATACTCTGTCGAACATAGGATTTTGCTGCGTTAAACATCATCACGGGCAATGTTTGAGTCAATTTAATATTGCATTTCATACATGTCGAATCTCAGTGTCCCATAGCTAGAAAAACGTAATAAACATATATTATTTTGCATCTTGTTGCATTGATCATGGGGACATCTTGCGGTCCTACATTATACATTTACAAACCTATGAATTCACTCAACAATATGTTGACATTTTAAAGCAATGTTTTTTAGGAGGTCAATAAGGCACGAGGTACAAGGGATACATTGGTGCTTATATATTTTGGATGTCTGGTATGTGCTTAATTACACATACCTTTTACCTTTAAAAACGAGCTAAAATAACCAAAAACGGACTTAAAATGCCAAATATACGCTTGTTTTGCTAATTGTATTGTGCAGGAACGGATAACTAAGAAAAGGACGAAAAACAAAGCCAAAACGACAAAACCGGACTCGGAATGGAAAAGACTGTGAAAGACAAAGCCAAATCGAAGCCGAAAAGTCAATCAAGTCAAAAAGTCAACAAAAAGTCAACTGGTCAAAGTCAAAGTCAACCCAAGTCAACCCCGAGGCCAAAAGTCAAAGAAATATAAGTTTAGGGACTGAACTTGTAAATCCCTAAACTTATATGTAAAGAAGAAAAGAGGAAAAAAGAAGAGAAGGGCCAAATTGCCAAATTGGCAAAGTTATACTCCATGGACTAATTCTGCCAAGTCCATAGAGTTATAACCACCAAGGACGTGGGGTGCAACTAGACTTAACACTTTGGAGGACTTGTTTTGCCAAGTCCCCAAAGTTATTTAACAACAAGGACGAATTGTGCAATGAACCTTATATCTTTGAGGGGCCGATAGTGCCAATTCCCCAAACATACACCCTGTTACCCCTAACCTCTTTTTACCCAGTTTAACCCAAAAAACCCCTTCCCGCCATTTTCACCTCACCCCCGTTTTACCCTGCAACTCGAAAAACACCATGGATAATCCATCCCCTCCCCCTCCACTAAGCTTTCCCCACTCCCTAGAACCCTTAGCCATGTTGGCAATCCACACCTACGACTCGGGCTCCAAGGCAAGATTAAGGGTCAAGATTTGTTTTTGGTTTGCTCTCACCAAACTAACACAACAAACACACAACAAAGAAGCTTCCCAGCTTATAAAAGAAGAAGAAGACAGAGGGTAGAGAGGAGAGTTTTATTTTCAGTTTGTAATTTTTCCTTAATTTTCAAGCATTTTCCTTTAAGTTTTTAAAATTCAGCTTTAATACTTGTACCTTGGTTATTTCAAATGATACTTAATCATATTTCAGCATATCATTCAGTTTTCAAGTTCCTAGTGTTTGATTTCATTTCTAAGCTGGTTTTCACTCATAAGCTTACTCAATAAGCCAATTGAGCTTATACTGTTCATAAGCACAATTCATCAAATTTTTGTTAAAGCAATTCAATTACTCAATCTTATCAAGTTACAATAAGATCATGATACACTTTGAGGCATTTTTGTACAATTTTGAAGCAACAAGGATTAATAAAGCTTTTTTAAAGCTTATTGAGCTTTAATGCACAAGGTTAGAGGCTAGAGGACCTTAGTTGTATGAAATTTAAGACACTCACTCTACTGAGAGTGGCTTTGGTCGAGACTACAATAACCTCAGGTTTACCCTTCTGAATTTCAATCTAGCATATATAGCTTATTTCAAACTGCTTATTTCTTGTAAATTCTAATGCTTAAATCTTGTTCATTTAGAGTAGTTAGTTTATAGATGTTTAGCTTTAAGATGTTTTAGTTATAATCATTTTAGTTTACATTCCTTAAAATCTGTCAAGGTAGTTTAAGCTAGTAGAAAAACTAGCTTATTTTTCTTAATAAGCTAAAGATTTAATAGCTCAAATAGCTTTATTAGTTTAGTATAAGTAGAAGTGGATAAAAGGTTTTAGAAGTTTAAGCTTGAAATTAGATTAATTGAGAGCAATATATTATAATTGTAAAGTCCACAAACTAAGTGTTATGGATTAGCTTTTTTATGACATTTAGAGTCAACCGACAGCTTGTAAAAAAACTCTAATACGATGATTAAGTCATTTCAAATAAGTGTTGAACCGGTTTTTCAGAGTTAGTTTATATTAGAAATTTCAATTTTATAGAGTGTAAGAGTTGAGCTCAGCACCAGGGCAGTTTAAGTTGCATGAGTGATTTTAGAGTTTAGTAATGTTTGCAACCTAGGATCAATTTAGAAAATGTAGGTTTTAAATACATTTAGACAGTTAGTGTATGAGTTTTAAAAGAAGGGGAAATTATGCCTGCACATATAAACATACCAATACATCAGCATACAACAGTTTTAACTCAGTTAAAACTGTTTAGCTCATTACTTTTCTAGCCACATTTTTAGCTTTAGATGATAGTAGTAAGCGTTTGAAATTGAGCTGTTAATGTACTCTAGTAGCTTAAATATAGATAAGCACTTAAGTTTCCTATATCAACGTTTCATCTATCTTATTTTTCCTAAAAAGATAGTAAGCAGCATTTAGATTTTCTAAGCATATTTTCTATTTGATTTTAATTCTAGTTGTATTTTGAAAACCTTTTATCTAGGTAATTATAAATCCAATAGCTTAGCTTATATTCAAAATTTTAAGCTTTAAGTTTTAGTATAAAGCTGTTTAGCTTATTAGAGAAAGCTTAATTTCAGTTTTAAGCTAACTAGCATATTTTTCAGTTCATTTTCTTTGTTTATTTTTATTAAAGCTTAGTTAATTTTTGTTTAGATATCTCTTGCACACATCTTAATCTACAAGTAGCATCTTTTGTTTTTCATTCTCATCTAGTAATAAGCTAGAAATAAGCCAAAACTTTAAAAGTTTAGAAAACCACTTGTTTCTGTAACAGATTTGAAAAAGCTTATTTTTTAGCTTATCTAGTTGTACAGAAAAGTAGGAAGTGCTTTTGTTAAAGTTGTAGAGATTAAGCTGTTCTTCAAGTTTGTAGTTTTAAGTTTTAGCTGAATCTCATTTTTTTAATAAGCCAAAAATAAGCCATAGCGTAGGGTCTGTTTGGTACTTTTCTAATAGTCAAGGGTTACCCGTTTATACTAGAGTGTAAATTTCAATAGTTTTCCCGCCTACCCTGTTCTTTCTTTTATTAACAGTTTTCTAACCTTGTCTTTTGTAAGAAAATAAAATAAGGATTAATACTTTTAGTAATTAGTGTTTATAAAATTAGGTTTTTATTTATTAATTGATAAAATTAGGGTACAATAGTCTATAAAAATTATGGCTTTTGTTTCAAAAAATTTCTGCACCTTCTAGTATATGAAACCATTTTTTCCTTATTTTTTCAAGTGTTAATTTGTATCTTCTAGGGAATTTAAATAGATTTTAGTTAAAATCTTTTTCTTAGAAAAAATCATAATAAATAGAAAAATGGTTTGAAATTTTGATTCTTTTTGTAAAAAATTTTCTTTTAATCTAGTATCTTGAAAAATAAAAAGTAAATTTTAGTGTTAATTTTTTAGAAAAAGTTTATTTTTGTTAAATTCATTAATCTCGTTAAAAATTCAAAAAAAATTCAAAAATAGTTAAAAAAATCCAATTCCTTTTTCCTAAATTTTTATTTTAAATTTGTATTTTAGGTATTAAATTGTAAAAAGTAGTTTCTTAGATTTTAAATCAGTTTAGCTTCACGTATTTACTTTTCGTGTATTTAAATTTCGCGTTAGTTAATTGATTTTTAGTTTTCTTAAATTTTCTCTATAGTTTAATTGTGCTATTAAATTCGTAGTTTAATCCAAAATCCAAAAATCTTCAAACTCAAATCTTCGACTGTATCGATTCTCCATCCAGCCTCGTTGGGGATAAACGACCCGGGAACACTCTAATACTACTTTCTCGGTTTCATTGATTGTTGTTTTAGATTATATATATTATATATTATATTATATTTATATATATGGTGTAAAAACAACCGTCAATTTTTGCGCCGTTGCCAGTGGAGGCTGTGAAGCGATATCGTTACGTTTGTCAGTTGGTGTGTTGAATCTGGTATATTTCTTTTATAAACATATAAAAAAAATACAAAAATATTTTTCATTTTCTTTTTTTTAGTATAATTATCCATAAAAACAAAACCAAAAAAAAATACAATTGTCCATAAAAAGAAAATAAAATTCACAAATTGTAAAACATACCATAATATAATATTCTCAACTGAGGTATTAACATAATAAGCTTCCGTTGAACTTGTTGGTTCCCACACGTACAAAAGATTTAAAAACTTGCCATTTGTGTCTCTACGACGTACTGGCACACCTTGTACAGTTAAACAAACATAAATGTGGTATAAAGGAAGGGTTGTTCTAGGAACTACGACCCGAAAGGAGAAATAAGCTTCGCGCTATTCCTACTCCTCCGCTCACGCTTTGCGTTTACTTTGAGAGCCCACCGTGAAGTAAGTTAATTATTTGGTTTAAGCGTCCTATCATTTTGTCCGCTAAAAAAAATTGTTAATTTAATGGGAAAAGACCAAAATAAAAAATTATACCTCTTTTTCTGAGCGGGTCATTTAATTCTTTTCTTATCCATCTTCATGTTTAATTCTTATGACGTCATTCGATTATCGTTTGAATCCGATTTACGCGATTAAAGAATGCTCGACTTGTGGAGTTTTGTACACTGCAGACTTTTGTTGTTCAAATAAGGGTCTTGAAGACAAGATTCTTGTTCCTAAACCCCCTCGAAATTGTGCAAGGTGTGCAAAGTGTGGAACCCCGGTTGATGGCCCGAATTGTCAAGGATGTGCTCTTTTACGAAAGAAATTTAAGGAAGATTTGTTTACATATTATGTGGAAAATGAATTTTTCGAAGACCTTCAAGATACTTCCGAGTCATCCGATGACAATACCAACGTTGTTAATGCTCCTCAAGAGCCATTCGTTGGTAATCAGGACCCCGGTGAAAATTCCTCACCAAGTCCTCCACACATTGACCATTGTTGTCACGAGTGCGGTGATTCGTTAGATGGAATCTTTTGTCGACAATGCACTTGTAAGTCTTGTGGGAAAGGTGCTCATTACGGTTATAATTGCCCTCCGAAAGTTCCGATTATCTCTAATCCGGAACCATGCAAAAATCAAACCATTGATGAGCCCCTACAAAACTTGCAAAGTTTGCAACAACAATGTCTGTTTCGTACATGCCAAAAATGTGGTTGCAATGAATACGATGGAGTTTGTTTTTATTGTAAAGTTGGAAATGGAACACAAATCAATGTTTCAATTCCGTACTCTTCTAACGATTCTCCAAGTGTTGCAAACCATCCTCCACAATCCCAATACGTGCCATACTCTCGTGAGTTATGTGGGAACGATTCTCATTACGGTTACGATTGTCCACCTCAAGTCCCGTTTGTCTACAATCAGGACCTGTGTTTCAATCAAAACTTTGATTTTTTCAAACAAACTCCCGAGTTTTCCACAACAATATCTTTGTTGTGAAAATTGCGGGGGTCCTCATGAAACCTTCCAATGTCAACCAATGAATGAAGACTATTATCATGAGCAAAATTCTTGCTATGATTCAAATTCTTTTGGTTTTGACCAAGTTCAACCCCCGCAATATACCGTCAATCATCCAATCTTCAATTCTCAAAATGACCTTCTAAATTCTCAAAATAAGCTTATGGAACAAATGACAACCTTACGTGATTTGGTTGGTCAAGTCATACAAAAGAAGGAAGAAGAAAAAGCAGAATTTGCGGAAGAAGCAAGCGGCTAAAGAATCGATATTGAAGATTCCCATTTGCTACGATTGATGACGAAGACAACACTACAACAATCACACCCGTTTTACCAATCGAGGAACCCGATAACTCTCTAAGTATGGGGGACGAGCATCTTGACACTATTCCGGAAACGGAATCGGACGAAGTAATAAAGTCTAGTGTTGAGGACCTTGTCCCAATCCCAAGTGAGTCCGAGGGTATTCCCGACAAAATGTGTGATGTGCCTCTTTGTGAAAATACCACCCCTCTTAATGCTCTCAATGAACACTCTGAGATTGTTGTCAATTCCAACGATGATAATTCTTCGAGTGATGACGATTCTACCTACGGTGAGGATATCGAGTATGTCGATGCATCACCTCCCGATGTTGAGATCGTCAGCTTAGAGGTGGTGGAGATTGTTGATCCGGAAGTTGGAAGGATTGATGATGATATTCTTTTAACAATCAAAGACGATATCCTTCGTGAAAAATTGTTGAATGTCAATCTTCTTATTGCTAAGATCGATGCATTAAGAGATAATCCCACTCCATCTTCCGATGTTGTGATCAAGTCTACCTCCACATTTTCTAATCTTTTCTTGGAGGAGACTAACACCTTTGATAATTCTATTCCCGAATCTGAAACTTTTCGCTTTAATCTAGAAGAGATTAGTAGTGGCAGTCCCACTACTCATTCTGATTTATCTCTTCCAGATTATAAAGCTTTCTATGTTGATAACGATCATTTTAAAGAGAAGAGTAGTGGCAGTACCACTACTCATGTTGATTTTTCTCGATATGACTCGTTTATCGTTGATCTTTTGAATGATGAGTTTCCTCCTACCGATAGGAGTGACCTTTATCATGAGGAGTTCACTGATGAACTCGCTCACATCATGTCTCTTTCGAATCTTGAATGTTTCAAATTTAAGATTGAGCCCGATCTGGGAGATTTGGCTTCTATTGACCCCGGGATTCGTGAGAATATGTTACGACTAATGTGACTTGTACCATTTAGAGGGCATGACCTATCTTCTTTCTTCGTTTATGTTGTATGATCTTTCTTGCTTTTCTCACGTTATCCGTTGTTTCCTCACCATTTCTTCTCTCTCACCAGAGATTGAAGATACATTTTTTGTTCCCGGCATCCCAATTTATCATTCTTTTATGCCGGTTGTATCTCATCGGAGTTGAACTTATCATGAAATTCATTGGTTTATCAAACCACTTGAATGAAAGTTACGATGATTGGATTTTATCTTCCTTGCTCACCATGGACCAATGTATTTTGGTTTTGGTCGTGTCGAGCTTGTGACTCGATTACAAAAACATGCGCTTCGTGGGAGGCACCCTTTATGCTTTATGGTAGTAGTATAATAAATAAGTGTTTTTGTGTGAGGAGGCTTACATTTTCCATTACCCGTGTTTTGTCCATGTTTTGTGTGCTTTGTGTTGTTGTCCAGGATTTCCCGGATTGTGAGATTCTCATGCTCGCAGTTTCCACATGATTTCCACATCCTAGCTTCATTTTGGGGAATCCAGTATCCAAATCTAATCGACTAACGTTTTATCTTTTGGCACACTTAATAAACGGCCTTAGATTTGCGTAGGAACCCCTTTGAAACATCGAGGACGTTGTTTAGTTCTAGTATGGGGGTTCTTCAGATTTGATTTTTTGCCTGAAGCCGTTTTGTCATCACGTATCCGTTCTTTCCACACAAAATTTTTGACCAAATTACCAATAAAACTTGAAATTTAAAAAATTTTCAAAATAAAATAATGTGTTTTGTCACAGTTTTGACTTCCTTCATGGTAGAATCGAGAATAATTTTTTGAAATTCGATTTCGGGCGTGTTGAGCCCTAGCTAGTTCCTCAACTTATCGCTCCTCGTAGGCTAAGCTTCACGATTCGATTGCTTCGATTTTTAATAAGGTTTGAAGAACAAGAAGTGATAAAGTTAAATATATGTTTATGTGCTGAGGCAAGATACTTCTAAAATTTTATATGAGTAATAACTTGTGGTTTTTCTCCCATTAGCTTATAATCCAACCTAATCATACGTGCTCAATTCCAATTTAAACTAAGTAAATCGATGTTTTTAGAAAAAGCTTCCAATGTGTAACTTGATTATTTAAAGCAGATTTTCTGTTCTAGTAAGTCGATAAGATAAATGCCAAAAGAAGCATTGAATGAGTCTGAATGCAAAAATGCATGAATATTGAATTATGCCAATGAAGCATACATTTGATTATATGGAACAAGTAAAATGATGTCTAGTGTCGTGATATCCCACTACGCTAACCGCGAGGTGGTAGGTGGGGTTCAAACTAAGGACATTCTTTACTTCTAGGGATTTGGTGTGGTTTTGAAATCTCACTGGGAAGCAGGGTTCTAGGTTGGGGCTTCTAAACTAAGACACTTATCCTTAGCATAGTAGGAAGAAGATGTTGATGTGATTTCCCACTTCGCTAGCACGGGGTGGGTTTTCAACTAAGACACCGGTCGTTGGTTGTGATATCCTACTAAGGGAGCGAGGCCTGGTTAGTGTTAAAAACTAAGCAATGCTTTACTCAGCTTAAGAACTTTTGATTATAATGATGAAGAAGTTTGCAAAAATGTTCTTACAGTTAATATCTCGTTCTTTAAAATCAAGTTACAATGGTCCTAATAGTTGTTGCTTTGTTGTAATGTTCATCTGGAATCACGGATATCGGATATAAGTTGAATTCTATGTTGAGTGAAATGAGTAACACAAATTTAATCATTTATTCATGTTGGAATTAAAAGGTTTCACAAGGTCATAAGTATGAGTGCTTAGAATTTTAGGGACTTTATATGACAATTGATCTTGTTTAATTGCTTGTTTGGGCTAGTGAAAAATTAGGGACGATGGATTTTATCAGTCAGGACATACGTTGATTATTCTTATGGGCGTTCGTTTTCATTTCTATGATCCCCAAAGTTGATATAATTAAAGGAAGTCAAACAGGTAGTTCAAAGAAGGAAAGGAAAATCAAATATATTAAGGATTATTAGTGCTATTAGATTATAAAATGGTGAAAACGGGACTTGTCAAAGCTTTGATTCTTTTGTTTCCCTTGAACGATACACTTAGATACTTTTCAAACTTATTAGTCGAGGGGGATTAGAGTTCTTAGTTTTCGTAATGTTTACCTTCATACATTGCTAGGGACACAGGCAATACTTAGTATGGGGGATTTCTTGGTATGTGCTTAATTACACATACCTTTTACCTTTAAAAACGAGCTAAAATAACCAAAAACGGAATTAAAATGCCAAATATATGCTTGTTTGCTAATGTGTTGTGCAAAACGGTATAACTTACGATTAAGGATGAAAAACGGATGCCCAAACGGACAAAACGACTCGAAATGGAAAAGCAAGGAAATGACAAAGTCAAAGTCCAAGCCCAAGCTGAAAAGTCAACCCAGTCAACCCTGAAAAGCCAAAAAGTAAGAAATATAGGTTCATTAGTGGATTGACTTGTAAATCCTAAACTTGTTTTAAGAAGAAAAAAGAAGAAAAAGAACGAGAAGGGTGAAACTGCCACATTGGACAAAGTTGTAATCCAAGGGGCATTCCTGCCAAGTCCCATAAAGAATGTATAACAAGGACATGGGTTTGCAATTAGTCTTATAACTTTTGGGGACTATTTCTGCCAAGTCCCCAAAGTTATTTAACCACCAAGGACGTGTACTGTAAAGGGTTATATAACCCTTGGGGGGTTATGTTGCCAAATCCCTAAACCCTTTACCACCACAAGGACGAAAACTGCAAACCCTATATACACTTTGGAGGACCAAAAGTGGCAAATCCCAAACCCATGCCCTGTCACCCCTTACCTTTTTATAACCCCCTTTTCCCGCCATTTTCAAACTTCAACCAACTCACGGGTTAGCCTCCCCTCCTTTGTCCTGCATCTCTTCTACACCTTGGATAAACCTTTCCCTCCCCCTCCACTATCTTTCCCAGCTGTAAGATTGCCAAGTTGGCAATCCCACGACTCCCCAAGCCTTTTTCGACGGTTTTGATGATTCGAACAAGCACCAAGGTGAATGAAGGGCCAAGATTTGTTTGCTTTCCCCCTCACACAACAAACACACTTCATTAGTGTGTCTACAAAGAAGCACATATGCAAGAAGAAAAAGATTCCAAGAAGACACAAAAGCACTAGTCGTATTTCTTTTGCTATATAAGCAATGTAAAGCCATTGTGGCTAGCAGTCAGTTTTACAGTTAGTTTTTAGTGTAGTGAGTTAGTTTTTTAGAGTTTTTCAATTTTCTTTGTAATTTTCCAAATTCGTGTACTGTTCATGCAATTAAGTTTTAAAATCCTTTCAATTTCAGTTTAGTGTTTTGTTACTACTCTTGTACTTTTAATTTCTAATTAATAAAGCAAGATTAATTGTGTTTGTGTTCAAATTTTCAAGGTTAAAAAAAAAAAGTTTTTTTAATAAGCCATTTTTAGCAATAAGTTTGTAATAGATGTTTTTTTAGTTATTACATTCTCTTAAGCTCAAAAGTTATACAAAACTTGTTAAAAGCTTTTATAAACTGTCTTTGTTCATTAGTGTTCAATGTCTTCCATTTGAATTCATATTTCATTCAATTTTGAAGCATTAAGGAGTAATAAGCTAATATTAGCTTATTGAGCTTAAAGCTCAAGGTATAGAGGCAAGGTGCCACATTAGGTTTTGATTTGAGGTCACTCACTCAACAAGAGTGACCTATAGTTCTGAGACTCCAATTCTCAGGTTTTATATTCTAGATTTTTAAATTTATGCTTTTAACTTAGCTTCAATTCAATTTAGCTTATTCTTTGTTTTTCCTTGTGCTTAATCCTGTTCATATTGTTTAGATAGTTTAAAGTTTAAAATGTCTTTAAGCTGTATTAGTTAGAATCATTAAGATTTAAATTTAGTTGTTAAATTCTGTCATTTAGTGTTATTAAGCTAGGAGAGTAACTAGCTTATTACTACTAATAAGCTGTTGTTTTTAGTGGTCATTTAGCTTAATTAGATTAGTATTAGCTTGAGTAGATAAAAGGTTTTAGCTGTTTTAGTCTTAAAATAGATTTTGAGTTCATTTTAGTTTTGACAGTTAGACTTAAGGGGTGTTTGGGTCAACTCTAAAAACGGGTCAAAAGGGCTTTGTGTATGGGTTGTGGTACTCAAGCTAGATTTAGCTTAAGTTTTAAGCTAATTTAAAGCTGTTTTTAAAAGATTTTTAGTTTGAAAATTGTTTTTCAAAAGTTTATAAACATTCTTTGAAACTGTGAGATTTTTAAAAACACCACAAGTGCTTATTTAGTTAAGCACTTGGGAGTTTGAGTTAAGGTTCAAAAAAGTGTGTGTTTTGTGTATCTTACACAAGCTGTCAACACCCCTTGGTCTTTTGACTTTTGAGTCAAAAACCACCAAGTCCTTTTAAGTAGCAGTTTTTAAAAAACTAAAGTCCCTTTTTCACTGTCAAAATTCAGCAGTTTTAAATGAGTTTTAAAAGTCAAAAATTGGTGCACAAGTCTACTTCATAGTAGACTTAAGCTGTTCAAGCTTATTTTTTAGTTTTGAGCTTATTTGACAGCTTTTAGAAAGCTGTCAAATAAGCCACTTGTGTTAAGCTTTAATCTCCCCTGGTGCAAAGGGGAGATTTTAAGCCCTCTTTGCTTAAGCTTTTAGTGTACAACAGTCTAATTTCTTGGCTTATTTTGAGAGTCTATAAGCCTTTTGATAAGCCCTTTTCTTTTCAGCCCTTAGCAAGCTTATTTGATGGCTTATTTTTAAGCTCAAACTAGCTCTTTCACTGTTTTTTGCTTAGCTTAGGTGTAGGGATTGCTTATTTTTCTTTTTGACTTATTCAGCTTATTTTATAAGCACATTTTTGCTCTTAATAGCTTATTAGGACAGTGTAGTTAGTAGTTGAGCTTATTTGCCCTTTTTCCTAGCTTATTTGTCCAAAAGGTTTAGCCCTTTTAGCCTTTTAAGCTTATTTAGGTGTTCTGCAACTTAAGCCTTTTAACAGCTTATTTAGTTTTAGCTTTTAACCTTTTATTGCTTATTTAGTATAGTTTAGACCCCCTCTTAGCTTATTTAGTTCTAAGATTAGCTTATTTGTCCACAATTCCAAATGACTTAGTGTAAATTTTAGCCTTAAGCCTTTTTTAAGCAAACTGTCATTTTATAAGCTGTTTTTCAGCTTATTTAGAGCTTTTTAGAAAAAGTGGTAGTTGACAAAGTTGTTAAGCCCCACGAGCTTAACAACTTTGCTTCACAAAGTTTTTCCAAAAAAAAAGAGGGAAAGACAAGGGGCCCGGGTGAGCAAGACTCGAACCCGGTACCCCTCGATACATTCCCCCTCTTTATAACACTACACACCGCTGCGCCCTTGGGACTTTTCTGTCATAGTCCCAAGGGCCTTGGTATTTAAGGGTGTTTTAGCTTATAAGCCTATAAGCTGTCCATAGCTTATTTCGGGCTTATTTCTTAAGCAAACTTTTTGTTTCTTATTTTTCGTAGGGTAGTTATAGTGTTAAGTATTTTTAGAAAAAATTTCAGAATTTTTAAAAGTCATTTAATATTTTTTATAATTTAATTTAGTTAAAAGTTTTAAAAATTCATAAAAAATACAAAAATTATCAAAAAAATATTTTTCTTTTTTAGAAAATTTTATTTTGTCATATAGTTTGTAGGAAAAATATAAAACTTTTCGTAGGGTCATTTTTACAACTTTTCATTTTTTAAAGAGCGGTCTAGGTGCGGGATTTTGTCTTGACTCGTTTTTGGGTCAATACGTCCTCGTTTTCCAGTCTAGTCTTTTTCTTCATTCTTTGTTATTTGTTCACTAGAGTAGTTTAGAATGTAAAAATTTCTTCGTAGGGTTAATTTTAAAGATTTTCAGGTTTTCCCCCTTTGTTCGGGATTCGTGCTCTCGTTTTCTAGGCTTAATTTCGTAATTTTTAGGATTTTCGTAAATGTTTTTATTTGTTATTGTTTTATTTGACTTTTTAATACTCTCAAATCATAGTCTCTCCTTCAAACTCAAATCTTTGAATGTATCGAGTCTCCAAGTCCAGCCTCGTTGAGGGAAAAGACCGGGTAAAAGTCTATACTACTTCTCGGTTTTATTGACCTTTGTTTATTGATATTATCTACTATTATTATATGTTATTTTTTATTATATCTATATATATTTTAGGTGTGTTTGGACAAGGATCAATGCCTGGCTTTCTTTATGTTGTTTGGGCCAACGTTAGTACTGTGGCGGGCATAAAGTTTAGTGCTGTCAGGCAACTTGTATTGCTGGTTACATTAGAGAAATAACCCACTTTGGGTTTCTACTGGTGTAATTATAACGAGTTCTTCTTCAAAGAGGTTTCCTTAAACTCTATAAAAATCTCGTTCTCAATACACTTTCTTAACATTACTTAATTTTTCTCTCATACTCTCTAAATCACAAACCCTCAATGTTGATTTTTACTTCCGCCAAATGAATTCATCAACTATGGATGTTCTTACATTCATTCCCTAACTTTAAACATGGTTGATTATTTGGAAAAGAATGATGGGAATGCAGATTTTCATCAAATATTGGACTTCTTGACTTCAGTTCGATCAATTTTGCTCTCATATATTGAACAGTTTTGGAACACTGCTAGTCTCAAAACAATCAATTCTGAGAAGCAAATACATGCCAAAGTAAATGGCAAGGCTGTGGTAGTATCAGAATCATCAGTGAGGAGAGATCTTCACTTGAATGATGAGGATGGTACTGCTTGCCTAACAGTTAATGAAATTTTTGAAAACCTTGCACTGATGGGATATGAAACAGCTTCTGACAAATTAACTTTTTACAAAGGTTTCTTTTCTCCTCAGTGGAAGTACCTAATACATACCATCCTTCATTGCTTAAGCTCAAAATCTACTTCATGGGATCAATTTTCTACAAATTTGGCTTCTGCAATTATTTGCTTAGCAAAGGGTCAAAAGTTTAATTTTTCTAAATTGATTTTTGATGGTATGTTAAGGAACTTGGATCCAAAGAAGTTTTTAATGTATCCAAGGTTTTTGCAATTATTCTTGAATATTCAACTTCCAAATTTGGTGATACCTTTTAATGATATTTATGAAACACCAAAGCTTACTTTAATACTGTTAGACTGATATTAATACTGCCAGACTAATATTAGTACTGCTTGTTACCGTTAATATTGTTGGTGCATAACCAAGCACCTGAGGGTGAAGGTTCAGTAACACCCCCTGAACCCTAACCCACACCCTCTACCTCACAACCAAATTTTTCATGAACCTCAAACTGAAGCTCACATTGAGCAACTACTCCCATCTCCAACTACATATCAAAGAAAAAGAAAGACTCAAACACGTAGGAGAACCAAAAAGGACACTAAGTTATCTCAGACTAGTGTCCCTCAAGACCTTAAAGCAGATGAGGCTATCCATAAGGAGGGGGTGACAATGTGGAAAGGGCTATCACTACTGCTGCTAGCTTAGATGCAGCACAGGACAGAGATAACATAGTTAGGACCCAGACCACGGCAATGCCTAATGTTGACATTCTTCAGAGAATGGATACAAGTGGCAGTCCCAGGCGCCAAGACACCATGGGAGGTGCTCCTGCTCAGACTAGGTCTGAGAGAGTGCTTGAAAAGCCCAATGAACCACCTCTCTCAGAAGGTCACACATCTGGAAGAGGGGAGGGCAGGATGGAACATCAATTTAAATTGATAACTAATGTACCAATCACACCCCATGATTCACCTCTCTTAGGAGGTTACACAACTGGAAGTGATGAGGGTAGACTGAAACTACAGGAATTGATGGCTATGTGTACAAAATTGTCAAAAAAGGTACTTGACTTAAAGAAAAAGAAGGATGCTCAAGCTATGGAGATCCTTAGACTAAAGAAAAGAGTCAAGGGATTAGAAAGACAAAGGAAGTCAAGCACCTCACAATCAAGAAGGAGGAAATACAGACAGGTTAAGTCTTTAGATGGTGATTTGAATGAACATGATGCATTCAAACAGGGTAGGAGCAATGTGTGGAAAACTAGAAGGGGGGTTGAATAGTTTACCGCTTTTTAATTTAAGGTTTATGTTTGTTTGTAAAACTTAGATTCGACTTTTTGTGAATTCAATGCTTGCACAATATGAACAATATAAGTATATGAAATGATAAAGTAAGACAAGAGATAGGAGTAAGAACAATCAAACCACAACAAGAGGATTTATAGTGGTTCGGTAACGAAGCACCTCTTCACCCTACTCCACTCCCCGAGCACCTAACTCGAGAGTTTTCTTCACT
>BQNB010068731.1:0-33745 GCA_026074375.1 Tanacetum coccineum
AAGAATGGTATGAGCATGTCGGTCCAGAAGTCACAAGTCCACAAGATGGCAAAGTTACAAGATGGCGTAAAGAGATTGTGCGTGGTTGATGATCTCAAGATGCTCAAGATCACAATGTCAAATACTAGTTCAAGGAACAAGCTCAATCCAGAAATCAATGATCACTACAACATACTCACAAGAGAAAATCAAAAGGACGAGCTAAAGACTAAAAGACAAAGCATAGTATGCTAGGCTTAAAGTTTTGGAAAATGGAGTGACCTCCCTTAGGGGGAGATTGTTGGAAACATAAAAAGTATCGGTCACTTCCAAGTTGTATTAAGTCTTAGCTCGTAGTATGTGTAAGATTAGATTAGTAATCTAGTCCGGCCTAAGACCCATGGGAAGCCCATTAGAACCCATGGGCCGGCCACATTAGGAAGTATATAATCCCTCTCCAAGGCTAGGAGAGGGGTTGGTTGTTCCATTTGTTCCATATTCCATCTTTATACAATTCATCCATTTTTCCATCCAATCTCTCTCTAACATCACAACCCACATCTCACTCTTGTTCTTGGTTTGATCATAAGATTACTAGAATTCTACAGATTTCCATTTGTTAATGTCATTTGATGAAACATCCTGAAAATTTGTTTTGTTTGAAACTCTTCCTTTCTTGTTGATGGTTGAAGCAAAGTCATTCTTGTTTTGCATCGAAAGCATTTCTGATTTGGAATATTTGAAAGATTTTGAATGACTTTGCTTTGGCCTCCACACTTGTTTTACCGGTGTAAAACGAGAGTGTGGAGTAACAAAAACATGATTCTTTCCTTTGAAAGTACTTGTCTTAAAACTCTTTTAAGAAGAAGATGCTTCAAAAGTTTGAGATTCCTTAATTGGGCTCCACACTTGTTTTACCGGTGTAAAACACGAGTGTGATGTTTCAAAAGATTGATTATTTTCATTTGAAGCTCTTGTCTTAAAACCCTTATGAGGAGAAAATGTTTCAAAACTTTGAGATTTCTTAGAAAACTTCCTATCTTTTTGTAAAGAATAGGTTGTAAACTGAGAAACCCTTCGTGAAAACGGTTTTGAAGATTCACCCGTGTGAACCTTTTCCGAAACACTTTCTTTAGGTTTTGAAGATTTTGAAACATTGATGTTCCATTTTTGCCGATTAAGAGAATCAAACTTCACTTTTAAAGCATTATATGAAGTCCTCAACTCATGATATTCTTTTTGACAAGAACGAATATCTTGAGATGCCAATTTTGATTCCAAATATGCAATTCGTTTTAAAAGCTGATCTTTTTCATTTTTAGGCAAAGACTGTGTAGTGACTGGTTTTGACAAACTCTTTTGCACATCAACTTTGGGAGTAAACCATGATTTTGAAATTTGAGAGTTTATCAACAATTTATCAGCTGGTGGTTTTCCCAAAATTGAATGTTTATCAAACTTAGTTTGCACAGACTTTCCTTTCAGATTTTCCAATTGAGTTCTCAAATGATTAATTTCTTTCAAAAATTGATCCTTTTCAGCTTTAGAATCATCAACCTTACGAGCCAATTGTCGTTCAAGAACAACTTTCGTTTTTTCAAGTTTTTCAAAATACGCCTCAAATTTAGCTGTTCTGTTCGACAATTCAAGCTTGACGTCATTAAAATCTTTTGTTTGTTGAGTTAAAACCTTTTCAAGCTCGACAAACTTTGTTAGAAACTCACATTTGGCATTATCACAAACATTCTCCCCCGATTCCATGTTAAGTTCAGAAATATCCAACTGCTTCTTTTTGAAAAATTCAATTTTTTCGAGAATGTTTTTGAACTTAGTTTCAGCAAATTCAAACAATTGAGACTTCAGATTTTCTGCCTCGTCTTGTGTTACATTTGAAGTTTTTGTTTGGACCCGCGACTTTTTGATTGAATCAAACAAGTTTTTGTAAGTCAACTTCAAATGTTCATTCTCCTTAATTAATGACGCCACACGATATTCCAACTCAATGTTTCTCGTTTCAATCTCATCAAAATCGTCCTTAACTTTGACTTCATCACATTGTTTAATCTCAACTTTTGACCTTTGAACCGACTCAAACAAATCTTTATAAGTCTGTTTCAAATGAGCATTCTCGAGTTGTAACGATGCCATAAAATTCTCATTTTCTTTTTGCACTGTTTTCAAAGAATTATTTTCTCGAGACTTGTGTTGAAGTGCGATTTCAAAAGCAATACTCTTTGCCTCAGATTTTGACAAATCTTTTTCCAATTCAACAATTCTTTTTGACAATTCCTGTTTGACTTCAAATGCATCATTACAAGCCGTATCAACTGTTTTACTCTCATTTGAAACATCTTTTGACTCTTTTGAAATTCTTTCAATTTCATCATGTAAATCCTTATTCCTTATTTCCACACAAGAGGTTATGCAAGATTCTTGATATCTTCAGCTAAGGATGCTTCCAAGAGTTGATCTTTTAAAATCATTTTGTTTGAAAGTTTCAAGATCATTTTCCACTGAAACAAAAACATCTTTCATTTCTTTTACATCTCTGTTAAATCGATTCTGAAAGACTTCAAAATAGACATGCCATTCTCGAAGAATTAATTTCGCTTCTACACAAACATCGATTAATCGAAGTTCTTCTTTAGACGTATAGAAAATGCTTTCTCGTTTACAATTCTTTTCTAGTAACTCAAACAATTTTTTAAAAACATTTTCCATTTCATTCAAATCCACAAGCATTGGATTTGCACTAGGCATTGATGCCATGCTTGGTTTTGTCTCAGAAGAAACTTTTTCAGAAGATATAAAAGATGATGGAAAATATGTTTGTTCAGCAGAAAGTTCTTTTTGAGGAACAAAATCGTCATAAAGTTTGTTCAATTTTGTGTAATCGATTGGTTTTATCTTTAACTCCTGAACTTTTTCATCTTTTTGAAACTCGTTCATTTTTAATTGACTCTTTTCAGCATCCTCAAGAGTATCAGAATCTAACACGTGCAGTTTTTCATTCTTATCACAAGTTCATACGCATATAAAAACTTAGGAATTTTGGCTAGCTCTTTTTCTTGTGAAAGAACATAAGGGACCGTTATATCCCAAATCCGACTTCCGTAAGTTGTCCCGAAAAGCTTTTTGTTCATTTGTAAGCAACCAAAGAGTTTCAGTTGATTTGCCCATTTTACAAACAACGTTTTCAAGATCTTTGTTCTTAGTTTGTAACTGAAGAATATCATTAAGATATTTTTCTCTTTGTCACGCTGTGTTTGATTAAAAATTGTTTGTGTCTTTTGATATTCCTTATTTTGTCTCCCCCCCACTTTATGTCATTAACAGCTAAGTCCAATTTATCACGTTGTTGTTTTAGATCTCGAATGATATCTTGATCACGGATAAATTGAGACTGAGCTTGTTGATTAAAATGGTGTGCTTTGCGACCAGCCTCAAGAAATTCGTTGAGATAATTGTTATCCCCTTTGATGTTTTCCAAAACCCGAACCCTTTCCTTATACAACTCAAGCTGACTAGTCAAAGTCATGTTTTGTAGTTGGACTTTTTGAACAAATAATTGTTGTTTCTCAGCTTCCTGATCTAATCGTCTTGTTTTTCGATCAGCTCTTTTATATTCGTTATAATAGTTAGTTTTATCCTCGTTTGATCTCATTTTCCTTATTTATCACAACTAACCCAAGTAATTTTCAACACAAACCCAAAAATTCAATCCAAATTATCAATTACTTCTCGAAATACTTTCCCGCAATTAAAATATTTGTCTAAAAAAATAATTTGTCTTCAAAAATTCAAGCTTGACAAACAATTTATTCTTTTTCAAACAGAATCCCAACATTTTATTATAAACCACATTTGATAAGAAAATTATAACGTATCCAACAAATGTATTATCTAAACTTTCAAATCCCGGCCCACTAATTCTTTTTATCACTTTCGGATATAATCAAAGAAACCAATTTAGCCCAAGTCCAATTCTTGAATTTGATATAACCCTACCACACACTCAGTTGATAAGATTCCACTCCACAAATACAACTCTAACCCTAATATTATCCTGCGCCTCTCTTTTTCATTAAGTAGTCAGAGCCACCAACTATTCTATCACAACTATAATTTTTGTTTCTTGAAACCAGACGCACACTTCTTGTTTCAAAAATTCCAATTTTTTTATTAATTTTTTTATTATTTATTATTATTTTTTAAAATTTTTTTTAAGTAATTTTTTTTAATGATCAATTAAAATCGTATACTAAAAATTGTATCCCAAAAAAATAATTGGCCTAAAAAATTGTCTTGTTCCTTTTGATGCACAAAGTTATCACATTCGATAAAGTTGCCGTTGAAACATATTCGGCCCAAAGCAATTTCTTATGACACAAAAAAAATTAAACCCAAGAGAAATTTTAAAATTTTCGGACAAAACAATTGAGGCCCAACTCTTGCACAAACCCTACAAACTTGTGTATAAGACACTCTTACACATACAACCCTAATATCATTTTCAATATGCAGTCACCCACCTTATCTCTCCCTTACCAATCCACGTCTCAGAAATATATCTTCTTAACCCTACAATGAAATCACACGCCTCTCTTTTATTCTTTCAGTCACCAAAAAAAAATTCTGAAGCCACCACAATCTCCTTTTTCTTTCAATCTCTTATTTTTTATTTGAAAATCACCACTACAACAATAAGATGAACCCACTAATAACAATAGATTCAAATCTTATGATATACAGGTATGTTTAAGATTTATGCATTTTTTTATTAATGATAACTCGAAAGAAGAGAGAAAAAAATAGATAGAACAACTTTGATTTGTTCTTTCTTTATGCTCTTTTCGAAAAATTTAAAGAAGTGAAGCTTCGAAAAGGTCGATGAAAAGTTGGTGTATTTCGTGATGTGAAGCTCTTTAAAATCTCATACGAGACACGAAATACAAACCATACTGAGATATAGTATTTATTCTTTTTTGTTTTTTTATGTCGTGTGTAAAGTTTTAGATGGATGAGGAGGATAGGATTTAGATAGATCGAGTCGGATTTGATGTTGGATTTGTTGATTGAGTAATAATGATGAGGGTTTGGTTGATGTAGATCTAGTTGTGCATGTTGTTTTGTTTAAACAAATCTATGATGAAATATTCTTTTGTGTAATGGATCTTTAAGATCTTAAATCTTTTTGATATACACAAAGATAAATCTGAGATCTTGGTTATACTATTTTTCTTTGTTTTCAAACTCGATGAATGAAAGTAATGAAACATGTTTTGATCTGTGATGATAAACACTCAATCCTCGTGAACCATTATGGTTCGATTTTAAGATGAGAAAAATCTGAGATCGTTTCTTGTGATTAGCTTATCTTTTCTTGTTTTTCGTTTGAATCTTCTCAAAGATCTATGATGACTTGCGTTTTAAAAACAATCCTTGATGATTTTGATAAAACACAAAACTAAGATCTGTTTGGTTCCGAGTTTAGAATCTGTTGAGATGTGAGGTTTATGCTTTTTGTGAATCTTGAAAGATTTGTTCAAAAAGTGAACAAACAAATCTGAGATCTTGGCTAACACCGGTTACCGAAAATGATTTTGTTTCGAGTTTGTTTCCGAGAATGGTTTTGTTTCCGATTTTGAGATCTATGACGTGTTATGGTTTTGATAGTTAAAGATTTATGCTTGAAAAACAAAGCAAAACTGAGATCTCTTGTATTTAATTTTCGTTTTTCTTCTTGTTAAAAGACGAACCAAAACGATGATTAGGGGAACTCTTATTCTTGTTATGATTTTACTTGTTCCGGATTATACACAGAGATCTGAGTCTTTTTATGTTGAACGTGTTGACTTGAAGAAAACGAGTTGCTTTTGGTCAACACTCTATAGAATCAGTTACAGTTCCGATTTTGGTATATGTAACAGCGTTTTCCGAGTTTGACCAGTCAAACTTCCGATTTTGAGTATTGTAACAACTTTTACTAAATTTTGACTTAAAAGACCATTGAATATAAAAGAAATAAGCACAAATAAGCAAATTTTGTACTGATTTAGCCACGATTCTTACGATAAAACCGTAAGCAATCAATCTCAGTTGCATAGAACACAACTGAAATTAGCTCAATAAGCACAAAAGTCACTCAAATAAGCAGTTTGATAAGAAATAAACTAATGAAAATAAGCTGAAAAACATAATAAGCATACGAAAAGTCAGAATAAGCACTGCAGCGAATCAGGACCGAAAAAGCTTGAAATAAGCTAAAATAAGCTGCTAGAATAAGCTGTCAAAATAAGCTGATCGAATAAGCTCTCCTAAACAACACTAAATCGCTTCTGCAACTCTGATACCACTTGTTAGGTCTTGAATTTAGGATCAATAAGCAATAGAGTGTGTGTTTATGTGTTTTGTGTGTGTTTATTCTAGAGAGAGAAAAATAGAAAGTAAAGAGAGAAAGAGGGAGGAGGAGGATTAGAGAAATGAGATTAGATTGATTAGAGAAGACCACCCCACTAATGAGTTAGTGTGGGGTATTATACCCAAATACAAGGAAGGAGAAGGAGTTTTGTTTCTTAGCTTTTAGCCTATTTGTTGGGTCTCGTGACTTAGTCACGAGCCTATCACCGAACCTATTACACAATATTATTTCTCTATTTATTACAAGACATTTATCTCAATAAAATCGTATCTTTTATCATTCCTAAACAATCTCTTTATTTTTATGTCTTATTTATTGTTTCTCTTTATACTTTGTGTGATGTTTTGATCTATTTAGTTTTTTATTATTGTTTATGTCATGTATTATATATGAATATTATGTGTTGGTTTGTATTGTTGTAATCATGTATTACTATGTGTCTATAACTCGTTATGTTAATTAAATATACACTATCATATTGTGTCACGCTTGATCGGTAATTTGATACAAAATATTTTAATATTTTAAATGGAAACGTATTCACCCCCTCTACGATTTCCACAATTGGTATCAAGAGTCAGGTCGCTCTAATTTTCAAAACAAATGGTTTTAAAAATTGAGTACGATCCATGTATCAAATTACCCATTAAGGGGGATTAAATATGAAAAGTATTTTGTTGATTAACTTGTATTAGTTTTGATGTTATATACACTAATTATACATAGCTCGAGTTTAAAATGATGCTTAAAATAAGTGTTATATGTTCGATATTCAAAATTCAGAAAAGTTGTAACCTTTCTACAAAGGTCAGAAACAATATTTTTTACAAAAACAATAATCTGAGTTATCAGGTGGCGGCCCCTTTAATCATTTGGGCGGCCCCCTTAATTCCTGGGCGGTTCCCTTAATTTTAAAGGCGACCACCTGTCTGATTCGATAGTTTTTCAGAAATTTTAAAAAAATTATATAAAATCAACCGTAGTACGTAGAAGTCGTGCTCACCTCGCCATTTCGAAGAGAATTGGATCTAATTCATATAAAAAATACTTTCAAGTATTTTATTTTCAAACTTAATTTAGTTAGAAAGGCAAAATACTACTTATTGTCCAAAACGTTGAGTCTCGTTTTAACGTAAAACGTTGAGTCTCGTTTTAATGTAAAACGTTGAGTCTCGGTATATCTTTGAAAAATGGTGTAATTAACTTTTCAAAAATATTAAACTTGATTTTTGAAAAGGGGAGGAAACTAATTTGTCTTCAAACAACGAGTCTAAGTATACATTTATGTATCTACATACAATAAACTACGACAAGATTTTATGTGTTGTGCTATGTGATTATGTGCACTTCTTATATCTTAAGTTTGTTAGTAGATATTTTTAAAGGATCGTTGCTATTTGTAATTTACTAAGTGATATCTAAGTACATGTGCCATGTACACTATTCTTTTGTATCTAGTTTTTTGAATTATGTTTAACTAGAACTTATGCTAGATTTCTTGCATTAAGATTGCGAAATTGCTCTTGCATTGCAAATAGGCATAGATCACTTAATTTACAAATGTTACATAAACATCTTGTAAATCTTTTCGAGTATGAAAATATACTTAGGAATAAGAGTTCAATAATCTAGTCAAGTATATTATTAAATTTGTATAACTAGTCACCTAAATAATTTCAACGATCCACGCTCACCGATTTCATCTCCATCATCAGTTTCACATTTGAGTCCAACTTCTCAAACTTCTCCCGAGTCTTCTAATGACCAACCATCTCCCGTATCGACTACATCGATACCACCACCACCACCACCTCTCAGAAAAAGAGAATGCTTGTGCTTGCATGGTTCTAACATATACACATAATTATATATTTTTTTAAATATATAGTATTTTACAAAAGATGTGTGTTGTATAAAAATGGTTAGAAAACTCATACTCATAAAATGTCAAAAACTATGTATATTATACATAACAACAAATAATTTTTCGCACAAGTAAAATTTACAACTAATCTTGGGATTAATAGAACACACTATTTAAATATTTATCTATTTTCTTTTAAATGAGTGTTCGTGAGGGTCAAGAAAGATTTCAAGAATATCAATTCATTATTCAAATTATGATTGATATCGTTTTTGAATCTAATTGACAAGTTTTCGTGTATGGACATGAAATCGGATTCTTATTTGTTAAGTTTCAAGATTATATCAAAATATAACAATAGATATCATCTTGGATCTACATAACTTAATCACACTTGATTGATATGAAAATAATTACATCCTTTTCTAGATGAAAAGAATATGCATCGGATCATAACTCACACTTATGTTGATGATGTCATATTGAGTCTACTTGTCCAATGGTTGTGTTCCAAATATTATACCAATATCTTCAATACATGCATAAAATACACAATGAAGTAGGATTGACGACTTGGATATTTCGTTCGAAATATTCAAGCAATTTACATTGCAATGTGATCATCCTTGATTACAACCATTAAAATATATATATATATATATATATATATATATATATATATATATATAAATAAATATAAATAATATACTTATAAATATATAAATATAAGGATAAAAATAAAAAATCTCTCAATGTAGTAATCCGGGAGTATGATTCCCGGGTCGTTATCCCCAATGAGGTTTGCAATTGAAAGTCGAGAGTCGTTTTGAGAATCGATGCTTGAATGGGAAAAGATTATGTTTGGTTATCTAAAACTACGAGAAAATTAAGGCAAAAATTTAAAAACACTTAAGGTAAGACAAATTTTAACTAAAAACGCAAAACGGGACCTAAAAACCCTAAATTATCAAAATTAAGTCCTAAATTGATCTTTTTGGTTTTTATAAGTCTTAATTAACTAAAATAACATAATGTTTGGGAAACATTATGATTTAAATAGATTTATGAACTTATCTTATTAAATGTTTTATAAAGGATATAATTTATCCTATGCATTTTATTTTCTTCGTAGACGTTAATGGTTGTGTTAAGAAAATACATTACATTTAATTGAAAAATATTATGTTATTAGAATTGAAAAATAACATATGACAATATGTGTAAACGCATAATCAAGTAAAAATAAATTTTTTTCACAATATACTATTTAAATTATGGTATACAACTTTGATAAAAATAATAATCTTAGAAAATCATTTTTGCTTAAGAATAAAAGATGTTTTCTTTTTAAAAATTATTTATCATTAAAGAACCACAAAATAATTAAAGATAAATATTATTGATGAGATTTATTTTAAGACTGCACTGGAGCATTCTTTATAAATCTATTTAATTACAGTTAATCTAAGAATTCACTACTCTTGATTAAGGTTATGTAAACTGGATTTAAGCATGTTAGTTGAGTCATGGGTAAGGCCCTCTATGAAAAAGATAACACAAATTTGAGATGCATTTGAAATAAAGGCACCAAGCTTCTTAGTTGATCCTACTTTATCATCCCGATGGTTTTGTTGGCTAACTCCAGTACCAATACTCGGCGTTCTACTCTCTTTATGGACAAGGTAAACAAACCATGTTTTAATTTTAATAAAGGCTCATGTCGGTTTGGTGGATATTGCAAATTTTTACACAATAGAGTGCATGGTAATTCATCAACTAGTGTTAAAACACCCACTGATGTTAAAACGGATTATATGCGGACTTTACAGACCCTTATGGCAAAACTTGGTTTTGATAGAAACATTTTATCCACTGTTCTGAATAATACAAATGCTAATGGCCCTATTGCTTTTCATATTACACCTATTGGTCCAGCCCACCCGGGTTTTCTTTTTACCAGGCCTAATCCCTAAGTCTATCGGCTCACTTGGGGTTATTGGTCAACAGCCTTGTCAAACTCAACAGCCGAGCCGCTTGGGGTTAATGGGTCAACCGGCCCAACCGTACTTTCAGATGGGCCAAAATCTGGTTTCGCCGGGTCAGTTGGGGCTATCGGGTCAGACGGGACACTCGGGTCAATCGGGTCAGCAAGGAGAGAACTGGGTCCACATGGTCAAACTACGAGACAAGAGACTATTTTACCCAACCCACTTCATGCCATGACTCTTCAGGATCCCGCTACAGGAAATTGGAATATAGATACAGGTGCGAGTTCTCACCTTAATGATTCTGTCTCTAGTTTTAGTGATATTTTTAATATGAGCATTTATCCGTCTGTCTCAGTTGGTGACGGGCATTCTATACCCATCACTAACTCTGACCATAGTATTTTGCCTACGCCTCACCGACCTCTTTATTTAAACAATGTCCTTATCACTCCAAACATTGTTAAAAAATTAATTTTCGGTTCGTTTCGTGACAATTTTGTATGTGAGTTTGACGCTTTTGTTTTTTGTTAGCACTCCTCACTTACTGGGTGGATGCTCCGCTGTGATAGCACTGGAGATCTTTACCCTGTTACGAAGCCCTCCACTGTTCCTAATGCTTTTTTTACTAGTCAGTATACGTCGCACCAGCGACTTAGACATCCAGGAAGTGAAGTGTTACGTCGTGTTCTTTCCAGTATTTCCATTTCGTAATAAGAAACTCCATTCTTTATCATTGTTGATCTGCTTGGTAAACACGTGAGGCTTACATTTATTAGCTCTACTACTTCAGTTATTTATTGTTTTAGACATTGTTCACTCGGACTTGTAGGAATTCCACAATTCCGTGTCTTTTGTTTAAGTAGTATTATGTGTATTTTTGGATCTTTATTCGCAATATGTATGGGTTTATTCCATTTGTTATTAAAATTGATGTTTTGTCTAAATTTTTGTGTTTTTTTCATACCTTTGTTCCACACTCTATTTATAGTGTGAAATAAAGTCTTTCAGTGTGATCATGGTGTTGGAATTTGACACCACGCTATTTCAATAAATTATATGCCGGACATGAGATTCAGTTTGATTTTATTGTCCACGTACATCATAAACAAACGGAAAATCTAAATAGAATGTTCCGGTACCAATAAAAAACCTTATTCGCACGTTATTTTCAGGGTCATTACCTTCTAATTATTAGACTGAGGTCTTTATTTTTGCGGTTTATTATTTAAACATTTTGCATTCTCGGCAATTGACATGAAGATACCCTTTTACGTCTTTTGGCAAATAATATCGCCCCAAATTATTAATGTTTCTATTGGAGTTAATTAGCTTGAATTTCGTATAGGTTCATTGAAGACTCTAGAGACCCAAGTCATGAAATCTATACAACTTTGGGAGTAAATACAAGAATGAAAGATTTCATAGCCAAAGTTCAAGAAGTCTGCCGACTTGTAAATTGTTGCGCCATCACTTTCCCTAAACGCTAAAACCGCAACATTATATATTGTGGACGAACCATTCTCCTATGTTTTAGTATTAAAGTCTAATAAATGCTCCTTACATTAAAATCTCAAAAACCGCTGCACTTATTTGCTAGTGCGTCGAACTTCCTAGTAATAATGTCATTAAATGTAATGAATTATCTCCAAAAGTTCGCCGCACTTTTTCCTAAGTGCGCCGCACTTTGCACCCAATCTTGCCTATCTAAATTGAGGACGATTTTGCATCCTTCAACACATTCATTTCCTAACATTCTATTTCCCATTTGCACTCACACACTCTCCCTCCTTTCCACCAAAACTCAAGAAACACATTTTCCTTTGAAGAAAAAGATCTAACGGTCAAGAACGAAGAAGTTTTCTTACCTAGTTGCTGAAATAATGGAAGTTTATGTAAAGTGTGCTTTTGTTATGAACTCCTTAGCCATGAGAGGCTAAATCTCTCATGACTACTTGGTGAAGTTACGATAATGAATAAGTGTTTGGTATGATCTTGATCGCTTTAATCTTAAGCTTATGTTGCAAACCTGTTATATCTTATCTTATCTATTTTTGCTTATCAACTTAGATTATATAATCATATCGGTATAGGTCGAAAGATCCGTTATGATCTATATGGTTTTAAAGATTTGTCTATGGTCTTTAACGTCTGTGTGTGTATCCACTTTCGTAAATTGATATAACAAAATAACCTTTGATATATTAATAACTGGATTAAGTGAGTGACTCATTTGGTCTTAGTTAAATAAATATAAGTCTTAAGTATATCAAGTTAATTAGTAAAACGTTTTATGAAGAGAAACATTTTTATAAATTAAGTCACTTCTTCAAGGTAAATATATTCCAACAATTATAAATTGATTCTTAACTATCGAGTAGTCATCTTTATTATCATTTATAAAACTAAAGTTATTTTCAAAATTGTTAAAGTCTATTTTCTATGTGATTATTCGAACACTACTCTGAATCGAAGACGTGCTTCCAATTCTGAACTTGTTGAACCATTACTTGAACCTGAACGTACTCTGAATCGAAGACGTCATCGACGAAACAGAAGAGTTCCATTCGATCAAAGAAACAATCCACCTAAAAACCCGAGAATTGTCTATCCGCCAATTCTCGACATCAACCACTTTCATCACTTTCTAGTTATCTGAAAACTTTTACCCAAATGGGGATAATGAACCATTGGGACTACTGGCCATGGTGTCGCCTACGACTCCTGGTTCTGCAATCACTATTCCTGAAACTGCTAACGAATTTGCTATCAAAGGTAACCACTTGACTCTTGTCAAAGGAAACCAATTTGATGGAAGAACCAAAACCGATCCTCATAAACACATTCACGAATTCCTCAGAATCTGTGATATGTTTAAATACAGAGATACTGAAAATGAAGTCGTTCGCCTAATGATGTTTCCCCTATCACTCACTGGAGAAGCAAAAACATGGCTGGACGAACTCAACGAAGGAACTATAGAAACATGGGATGAACTTTAAACCGCTTTCATTAGCCGTTTATTTCCCCTAGCTCTTTTCGACCGACTCCTCGAAGAAATCCGAGCTTTCTCTCAACACAAGAACGAATCTCTAACCGACGCTTGATTCGTTTGTAGGAAATGACTCGAAACTGTCATGGTCACAATCTGTCTAAAGGAAACATTATCAAAATCTTCTATCATGGTCTAAGCAAAATAACCCAAGAAGTTCTAAATGCCGCAGCTGGTGGTATTTTCCTCTATAAAACACCAAATCAAGCTTATCAGCTTTTGGAAGACAAGGTCTTACTAAAGCTCGACTGGGCTAAAAATCAAAAAACCAAACCATCTCTTAAAAAACCGTTGCTTTCGCCGATGAAGGTAGCAGTAATTCCAATACTGACAAAATTATGGCCCGAATGGATGCCATGACCCTGAAAATGGATGCTCAGTATAAAGAACTCCAAAACCTGCTAAAAACAAAACCGATCTTGATGCAGATGAATCGTATGTCCGAGATGAAGAAGCCAAATTATGAAACTTTTGTAAGACCATTGTTTTTACAATGATTACGCGACGAGACTCGACTCGCGAGGAATTGGGTTAAAACGAACGAAGTAGTTACAACGAGACAAATTACGGATCCAATTCTGATGATAATAACATATGAACTTCACAAAACACTTTCTTTGATTTCATGAAATCTCAGCAATCGACCAACGCTTTCGTCAAAGAAACATTCATGGATCTTAAATCAACCTCGAAACCATTGCCTAAATATCATCAGCTTCAATTCAAACCTTGAAACCAGTTCGACAGACTTGTGACAAGGCCTTTCTGGTAGTCCTTTCTAGATCTCTTCCCAGTAACACTCAACCAAACCCAAAAGGACATAATTCCAAAGTCCTACCAACCACCACAATCTCGCAATGAGCATGTGAATGCCGTATTCACAAGAAGTGGTAAATCCTACAACCACAGGGAACTCAATGATCAACAAACTATCCTGAAAACCCTATCAATTTCAAAACTTAGTGAGGAAGGATGACAAAGATCCTACACCACAACGAAATTCAAAATCAAACTAGTCAAGGAAACTTCATTACCCAAATCATACAACCAAAAAATCCTGTAGCCTCATTCGTCTAAGGAAAGAAAAATTGGACTGCTCAATACGGAAAAATTTCTTCGACGTAATGCGTAGTTCAAAATCAAATGTACTCTCATCGGATGTTCTGTCGAAATGCCTTAAATTATGGAAAAATTTCTCAAGGAACTAAATAAGCAACAACATAAAATTCGAACAAATTTTTGTCGCTTTCTTAAGTGACGAAATTTCAGCAATGATCCAAAACAAAGTTCCACCTAAACTTGGAGACCCTGGAAGTTTTCTTTATTTCCTTGTAATTTCACACTAAACTTTCTCCTGCATGCACTTAGCCGACCTTGTGCTAGCTTTAACCTCATGCATATTAATATATGCCAATTTATCTCTTAAAATTCTTAAACCTACTAAAATGAGCGTAAACATAGCTGACAGATACATTCCAATTACCTGATGGAATTAGCTGAAAAATTATGTCGTTGAAGTTGGTAAATTCACCTTTCTGCTGATTTCGTTATTCTCGAAATGGAAGAAGATAGTAAAGTTCCATTTATTTTGGGATGACCCTTTCTTCACACTGCTGATGCAGTAATTCGAGTTAAACAGAAACAACTCAACCTTGGAGTTGGTACTGAACGAATGATTTTCTATATCGATTCTGCTATGGAAAACAATCTTATTCAAAAGATGATACATGTTTAGGTAACGATGTCATAATGAATCTTAGAAGAGATTTCGACGCTCTTCTAAATATATGTAGATAAAAATTTGCATTCATTGAAGGAACCTTCTCGATGAAGAAACTCTTTGCTGAATTTTGATGAATTCATGGCAAATGACTGTCGGATGAAAACTCTGGAACTCTGAATCGATACCGAAGATCCGCCATTCGAATAAATATCTCCATCAATACTGATTATAAGATCAATACCATCTTCTCGAAGAACTCCTAAGGATCTCGAACTTAACCCCTTCCATGATAAACTCTGGAATATGTATTCCTGAAGAACCCTATTTCTTCCTGTATATCATTTCATCTAGCTATCACATAAGAAAAGAAAAACAAACTCATATATGTCCTTAAAAAGCACAAGCAAGCCTTTGCTTGGAAAACAACAGATATTTCTGTATCTTGCATCATTTGCAATCACAAGATTAGCAACTTCTGGATGATAGAAATCGTTGTCACAAAAAACAAAGAAGGTTAATTCTGAACATGGCAGAAGTTGTCAAAAATAATCATGAAAACTTTAGATACCGCATAATTTTTCTATTGTTCGATAGTAAGTGGGTCTAGTCTTATCCGACTGTGTACCAAAGAAAGGTGGTATTACAGTTGTCACAAATGAAAATGATGAACTTGTTCCAACCAGAACCATTACGGGTTGGCGAGTATGCATCGATTATCATAAACTCAATGAAGCAACCGCAAAAGATCATTTTCCTTTACCATTTATGGATCAAATGCTAGAAAGACTCGCAGGAAATAAATATTTCTGTTTCCTCGATGGTTTTTCTGGGTATTTTCAAATTCCTATCGATCCTAATGATCAAGAAAAAAACAACATTCATGTGTCCTTTCGGCACATACGCTTATAGGCGAATGCCTTTCGGGCTATGTAATGCTCCTGCCACATTTCAAAGGTGTATGTTGGCAATCTTTCACGATATGATCGAAGAATCAGTCGAAGTATTCATGGACGTTTTTCCGTCTTTGGAAAACTCTTTTCGACACATGCACTATACTATTTGTAAAATGCTCCTGTTGTAAAGATGCTCATCTCGTCCTAAATGGGAAAAATTGTCATTCATGGTCAAAGAAGGAATTGTGCTCGGACACAAGGTGTCCAGTGCAGGACTTGAAGTCGACAAAGCAAAAATCGATGTGATCTTAAAACTTCCACCAGTACTAATATCAAAGGTGTTAGAAGCTTTCTCGGACATGTCGGTTTTTACCGACGTTTCATTAAAGACTTCTCAAAAATAGCTCGACCTCTAACTAAACTGCTCGAAAAAGATACTCCATTTGAATTCGACGTTTGATTATCAAAAAGCTTTTTGATTCATTGAAGAGAAACTCACTTGTGCTCTGTTATCGAAGCCCAAACTGGAATTTCGTTTGAAAATTATGTGTGATGCAAGTGATCTCCCGTGCTGCGCCTGTTAGGAGCATCTTACGAGTCATAAAGATGGTAAAAACTTTCTCCTCAGTCTTCTTCGATTGCAAAACCCTTAATAATTTCACGCTCAACAAAATTACTCGTAAACAACATAGGCAAAACACTCACAGTCCAAGAGGCAATCAAATAAATTGGAACAATATGGTGTCTCAAAAACTAGAAAGCAATTTTAAGATGCTTAATAATGCCTGTTATGTGTGTAGAAGCTTTGATCATTTGCAGAATGATTGCAATTACCATCAAAAATAGTTTCAAAATCAAAGGATGGTAAAACCTGTTTGGAACAATGCTCAAAGGGTGAATCATCAAAACTTTGCTAAAAAGACTCACCCTTGTGCTAGAAAGAACATGGTTCCAAGAGCAGCACTAATGAAGTCTAGTTTAGTATCAGTTAATATTGCTAGACAAGTTAATGCTGCTCACTCAAAAACAACAATGAATGCTGCTAGACCAATGTCATATATTTCTAAAACAACACATTCAACTGCTAAGAGGCCCATTCATAAGAACACAACATTTTAAAACAGTAATATTAATCAAAGGGTTAATACTGCCAGGGATAAAAAAATTAATACTGCTAGGCCAAAAGCAGTAGTTAATGCTGTTAAGGGAAATAATTTTAATGTTGTTAATGCTTCAGCTTGTTGAGTTTAGAAACCAAAGCATAAAGTTTTAGACCATGTTTCTAAACACAACAGTGCATCAATCACCTTAAAAATAACTAACAAAACTATGAGCCACACTAAACATAAAAATACACGAGGTGACCGAGTCTTTTTCTTAAACCTAACAATCCCCCCCTAAGGGAGGTCACCCCAGAAATTACAATTTGAATCTTAGCATTCTATGAGTTGATCTTTGACTCTGGCTCGTAGTCTTTTATTCTTCAAGTACAATCATTGTACAACAAGTAGTGATCTTTGAGCATAGTTCCTTTGACTTATATTTGATAGTAATTCTTGAGCATTCTTTGAGATCATCAGCCAAAGTAAATCTCTTAATCATCCTTGTTGTGAAGTATTGATTCCATGTGATGTAGTAACCTTCAGACCGGCATGCCCACACCTTTCTGGATCATGATAGCAAGCATCAGAGTTGCGGAAGCTGTGTTGTAGGTTTTTCAGCTATCATGATAGCTTAGATTAGGAATATAAAGTATGAGCATGAGGTTGTGAATTGACATGTATCTGGCCAGCAGCTGCAACCGTCGGGATTCCTACAAGTATACGTTAGTAATAAACAAACGAAAGTGTCTTTGTTCACTTTCATTGAATAAGGTTGCAAGAACCACGGTTCCCTGTTTGTCAGTATAAATACTGCCTGTGATCAGGTAGAATTCAAAAGAATCTCCTTAACAGGGTTTCGCAGTTGCGCTAGCTGTTCTCAAACCAGAGCGTCTCAAAGTAGACAAAGCACATAATGAGTAAACCAGTGGATTAAAACCCACTAATTAATGAGAAATTGATTTGAAAATCAGTCGCGTGTCACTCAGGAAAGAGTTTTTGTGACACATCGAAAGTTTTATAGTATAAAATCAATTTTCATCAGAAACCCTTTTGTTTTGAAAGATACACAAAGTCAATGTGCTCGAAAATTAGTAGTTGAGCACATCGAAAGATTTTTCAAAAACTACTCGTCAATTCACTTCCTGGAACAAGTTTGATTCATAAAGAATCGCACCATTATTGCTTTCCATTTGTCACAAGTTTAATCCATAATGGATCTCACATGTCACCTACCAAGAGCTTGTTTGATGTTGGCTCTAGAAGGATTTACATCTTCATTGTGAGTACTTTTGTATCACTCGGATGTTCTGGCAATACCACAAGGATAATGCGTAGGACTCTTATGATATTACTTGTTTTCATAGTGTGTGAATAACAAATGTAAGTTGACTTAGTGTCTAGTTAAGATTATGTGGGATGATCTATGCTCTATGACTACAATAGTGCATTTTGTTTTTTTAAGTAGTCGGAGGGCTTGGGAAGACTGCCACCTTTTCAATATCGTCTAACTCGGAGTGAGAGAGACGATAGGAAAATGTGATTTGGATCTCTTGTGAAAAATGAAACAGAATCCTTTGAGGGATCTGGAAGTGCTAAGGAGAGTTGTGCAGGCGTATCACTGGGTCCATGATACTTGTCTTCAATGTTAGCAATCAACCACGTGATTCTGACAACATATCTATTGACCCGGTTTCTGCCTAATGTTTAAGGAGGGCTGCTTTCTTTTCACCCTTTATCTTAACATTTCTTTTTCATTCTTCAACCCCTTCAGTGCATTACGAGACTGCATACTAGTACCTTGTTGGTTGTTCCTAAGTACTAGCTCACATCCAGTTCGTACTTTTCTCCCTTATTCTCACATAACTCCTTTTGTAATCATACCTAAGGACTTCTACACTAACTAGTGGATTATCCCTGGGTAGATCCCTCTGGCTCTGGCAGGATTGTAGGGAACGCAGTACCGAACCTTACCCTCCTTATAACTCGTCATAAAGTAATTACAGGTGATTTCTTTGGTACAGTTCACCTTCACCATAAAATCATTTGAAAATCAATCAAGTTACTTGTGATATAGATATCAAGGCCATTGTATCTTGATTGTTTTGATTATTTAGAAATACTCCCCCTCAACAAATGCGTCGATATTTGAAATTGTTTGGCACCTGGAGGGAGGAGTACCTACTTGAGTCTTACTAGATCACATTTTTATTAGATTTATTATTTAAATCACATTCTCTCCCCTGATCAATTTTTTTAATCTTTTTGAGATTTAGGATCTCAATTGATTTAAATATGTTAGAAAATTTGGAGGAAAATGTGGTCTGATTAAATACAGCCGATATTGGAACCTATATATGCTCCCCCTCAAATTAATGAGGGATTCTGTTAGTGTGCAGTTTGATGAGTTTTTAAATGATTTGAGTAAATGATAACACCAAAGTCAACTAAGTCCCGGATGTACACTTTTCTTCCTGCAGGATACTAACTATCTAAAAGAATTATCATACCTATGTGTACCTCTTTTATCAAATATTACTACTTCTTTGATTATGAGCTTAGTGATTAATTGATCGAGGAAACATTGATTAAATCACTCACATATCTTCTCACGCTCGAATAATTCTTCTCACAACACTTCCCCCTGTAAGCTCAAATGATGCATACTTAAAAAATAACGAGATATCTCTTACCCCATGTGGTTGAAATAATGCACCCAAAAGCCACTGATGTTCTCTGCGGATATGACATTTGTTTTTCTGGTATGGCCTAACACGAAGGAAAGGTATGGGCTCTAAGGTGTATATACTTCTATTCTCCTTTGATGGTTTCGATACCTTGGAATCTGCAACACATTGTACGCACATATACTTGAAATCTTGTGAGAAAGAATAAATACGCTCTAATCTATCCCGTGAGAATCAACTTCAAGGCTTTTAAAACTATGAGATTATTTTCAAACATTCCTAAGCCTTTTAAAATTATGACGTGTTGGCAATCTTGGTCGTATGTAGTTTTAAGCCTAAGCCACTAATCTTGAAATTATATCTAAGCCCCTAAAGTTATTAACATATGACAATTTAAGCTCTTGGAGTTAAAATAAATTAACTCCACCTCAAATTATTATCCGTTAAGTTAAAACTTTTTCCATATAATTTCTGTGACTTGTTGAAGATATGCTTGAAACATTATTCGAAAGCACTTTCTCCCCTCGAACAAAGACCCGTATTCTATTTAAAGATCTATTATTTTTGTTCGAGTGGTCGAATTTTCTTTAAAATCTTTTTGTGATACTGATGATAAAGAAACTGATTCTGATTTAAAGACAACACTTTTCCACATGATTAACCCGAACATGATTTGTAAAATCAATATTTATTAGAAAAATTGTTCGGGTTAAAGAAGATTTCTCTTCTTTTTAAGGACAAAATGTACTAAAGCGTACATTTCCCTTTTAGAAAGCCCAGATTGTGTAGCAAAGTATACACAACCATTTACATGAGCATAGAGTAGTTCATGCCCAAGAAAATTTATTTTCCTGTTGTGAGGATAAGTTAGCCTTTTGTCGATATACTTTCCTCTAAATTGAAGGTCGGGTTACAATCAGAAATAATTGTAAGCCATTGACATGTTTTAAAAATATTTGAAACTTCTGCTCCAACTTTATTTACAACCCCATGTCATTATTGAATGACATTTCTAGGGCTGTAAATATTATTGATTTCAGAAGACATGTCAAGAAAAATATTTTTGGATATTTTAATTTTTTAATTTTGTATTTTCTTTTTATGGTTTTATATTTTTCAATTTTCTTTTTATAATTTTTTTCAAAAAATAGAAAATCTTTTTTGGATTTTTTTTGATTAAATATATAAATAGGACACATGAAGAGTTTACATAGTTACTCTTCCTCTGATTCTACAAGACGCTTTAGAGTTTCTGGAGTCATACTTTGCATTCCAAGGTGAGTGCGTAGAAATTCAAATCTTTCCCTGGCTAATGCTTTGGTGAATATCTTCGCGAGTTTATATTCCGTCTTTACAAAATACAGCTCAACCACACCAATTTCAACCTGCTCCTTGATGAAATGGTATCTGACATCAATGTGCTTAGATCTTGAGTGTTGGACATTATTGCAACATAAAGCAATAACACTTTTGTTATCACAGTACAAAGGTATTTTGTTAAATGCAAATCCATAATCTGTCAGTTGTGATCTCATTCATAAGATTTAGGCACATCATCCATAATATTTTGGCACATTATCTTATTCTCCTTATTAACTGCATTGCATTTTGCTACTTAGTTAGGCATTTCATTAATTACAGACATTATCATAGCATCTTGTTGTTCAGAAGAAGTAGTACCTTGAACAACTTCACTTTCATTTCATTTTCTTTCATATATTAGTCATAAGAAATAACATTGTTGTCACTTGTAATATCAATATTTGAAACATCAACGAAAACAAGTTGTTCAGAATACTGCATCTCTTAAACATTTTGATCAATCACATTATTATCTTGGTAAGTATCGTAATTTGGTACCTTAAAGAGAACATTTGAATCATAAGAAGTGAGATTTGCCATGAAGACTGCACTTGATGTAGGTGCTTCATCACAATCTGAATCAAATGCATCGATGTCATATGTCTAAAAGATAGCAGTGGTTATCAGTGTTTAAATATTTGGGCTTGAATCAATTCTTTCCCTTGTATCTGCCAAAAATGCAAGTTGTTCTTCATCTAAAATAACTCCTGCATCCTGAGCTTGTGTTAGCAACATCTTTTCCTTAAACCATTCTGAATTATGTGCCCTCTTCGGTTGTGTACATTGCTTTGTAACATGACCTTCTCCTTTGCAGTTGTAACATCGAATGACTTTTGATTGGTTTGCAATAACATTTCCCGTATTCTTGATAACCCTTGTTCCAGTAGCTTTACCCTTTGCAAAATTCCCCGTATAACTCTGAGTCTGTCGTCCTTGCACATTTTGCACAGTTACCCAACCATCTTGAATAGTGGCTTGGTTTCTTGGATTAGCCGAAGTCTTGAGTTGATTGTTGGTCTGTGGGTATCTTGAACTAAGGGTTGTGCTTATGAATGCCATTTCTTAGTTGAGACTTTCAATTGGATCATCATTGGGACGAAATGTTGGTACATCAAGACCTAAATCAAGTTATGGAAATATGGGGTGAAGTGGTGTTGAACTTGGATTATTGATGGAAAACTGGTGGCTCATATGTTGATGATGAACAACTGGTGCATCACAACTTTATTGTTGTGGAGGAGGTGAATAGAATTATTGTTTTTGAGGAAATGCTTAAAACTGTTGGTTATACTGTGGTTGGTTGTACTGTTGAGTGTTGTAAAATGGAGTTGGAGTATGTAAATTAGAAACTAAAGCAAGTGGATTTGGAAATCTTTGCCTCATCATTCGAACTTCATTAGCATGGACCTCATGTTGCCTTGGATATGCATATAGTTAATCAAAGCTCTTATTGTGCATATCCTTTACTAATTTGACATCTGTAACAAACTTACTCCATTCTGGCTGAAGATTGTTCACAAACTTTATATTAACTTGAAGTTTTTGCATTGTCATCCTAATAGTGTTCATGTCATTAATCAGCTTAGAAAATCTTAAGTAATACGAGTGAATTGTGTCTCCCTTCTCAGATGTGAATCTATCAAACTCATTATACAGTTTTGATTCTCTTTCTTGCAGTGAGAGTTCTAAACCTTCTATAAGCAATTTGACTCTTTCCCATATCTTCTTAGCAACTGTGTGGTGATTCACAAGAGTGTATACTTCTGGTGGTAAACCCTGAAGAACGATGTTAGTTACTCTTATGTTACATGCTTGACATGTCTTCTCTTTAGACGTGAGATCAGTCAAAGTTTGCTCTCTTGTTGAAGCAGGTGTGTTTGGAGTTGCTGGGACTACAACCATTCCAAACTAAAATGGACCATTAATGATTGAGTCAAGAAGCTGTGCACCATGTTCTTTACCTTGTATGTAAAGAGCATGTGACTCTGTTATGAATCATACTGACTTCTCTCAAGCATAAAAGGACGGTTCTCTACTCCCACAGCAATAACATTCTTAACCATAGTAGACATAATGATTTATTGATGTGTGAAATGATATTAGAAGACCGGTTCAATGATTAGTAAGTATTGTGTTGTTGTGTTATTGTTATAAATGACTTTGAGTTGTTTTTGTAGTAATGAAAGTCCTTAAGCCACGAACAAAAGTCCTTAAACCAGCTAAAAATATTTAAACCGCCTGATATGTGCTTAAATCGCGGGTTTTTTGGTAAACCGCGGGGTTTTCGGTTAAACCGCAGGAGTTTACCGTAAATCGCGAGATTTTGCCTTAAACTGCGGGTGATTGCCTTAAACCGCAGGTTCTTAAACCGCGAACACTTTCCTGTAAACCGCGGACACTTTCTTGTAAATCACGGATATGAAGACCTTAAACCGCGAGTATGAAGATCTTAAACCACGAGTATGAAGATCTTAAACCGCGGTTATGAACAAAACGTACAGAAACTCAAAAAACACTTAAAAACAATTTTTAACATTTTTCATTGATTCTTTTTGCACAACTAAGTATTATTATGCTATATCTATCATAAAATTCAAACTTTAGTGTTTTTAATGACAAAAAATTTGAAATCAAGATTTTCGTGTATATTTGCCTTAAAATACCAAAAGTTCGAATTTTTTCAAGATAAAACACACACAAAATACACTAAATCATCCCATGGCGACTGATACCAATTGTAGGATTGATATCCATCACACACCAAGATGGGTTCTATGTATTTCTAGATAGAGAAAATGGTTTGAAGGTATCTAGAGAAAGAAAGTGAAAATAAGCTTATAAGATAAATGAAACCAACACCTTCTCCATGTGTGGAGAGGGATTATATGTCTTACATGTGGCGTGGGCTTCCATGGGTCGGCTTGGTTACATTACTAAACATTATCTTACGTAAACTACGAGCTAAGACTATAAATACTGGAAGTGACTGATACTTTTCTAGAATCCTAACAATAGGCTCCCTTCTATCAAATCACACCATCACATCATTCCAACTCACTCTTTCTTTATCCCACATGCCTAATTCAATTTGAATTTGAATATCAAATTCTCCATATCACAACATACACACTTCCTCACTAAGTTTAGAATATTCTTTGGCATATTCCTTTCTCTCTTAACCAAGCTAACTCACCAACCTAACCATGGTTTGTTCCAAACTAAAACATATACATGTGAGGAATACCCAAACACACCATTTGCCCAATAGTTCTTCTCTATCTCTTTGATATTGGACAAACATTCCTAAATCTTCTTTCAACCTACTTCACAATTTTTTTATCAAATGGCTATTTGAGTTGGTTGACCTTGAGTGTAAGAATCATAGAAAGGTCAAAGCGTGAAGTACAATTGGGGGTTTAACAAGAGCGCATAGTTAAAATGCCATAAACCGAAAAGACCTGAGTCAGGTTCTGGCGCACTGAGCGTGGGTCAGCGCGCCACTGGCTGTTGGAAATTGCCACTTCTAGTTTTTGGCCTATAAATACCCCTTCTTGGTTATTGTATTCCTCTACTCTTGCCAAACATTTTTCTCTCTTTTTCTCTGCTCCTATCCTCTAAGTCTAACACCTCTTGTGTTCTTAATCTTCTCTTCTATCATTTATTGAAGAACACATCTCCGCAAGAGAGACACACAAGTACATAATCCACACTTGTGTGTTATTAGTCAAGGGTCTTCTTTCTCATACCCTTTCTATTAGAATTGAGTCTCTAGGTTAGGTTAGGACATGATTTGAACAATAAACTTTTATTCAAGTTGGTTGTAAGGAAAGTCTTGTATATTTGTGATCAAGCCTAGATCATTGGGGATCTAGTTAGGGTTTTGGTAATCTTCCAAGGAGAAGTTCTTAGTGGTCCTAGTTGATCTTAGTGATCCTAGAAGAAAAGTCGAATCATGGGTTCTTAGGGATGGATTCCGAGGGCGAAATACCTTAGGGAGTAACTCTTCATAGAGAGCGTCGATCTTAGTGCATATCGGTGGAACGAAGTTGAAATACGGTTTATAGTCCACCATAAGGATTATACTAGAGTAATAGTATCGGTGTTGTAAATTCGCAACTGAACGTACAGATGGTCTAAACCCCTCATCTTGAACCAGTATATATCGTAGTGTCACACACACACACTCTCTCTCTCTCTCTCTCTCTCTCTCTCTCTCTCTCTCTACTTATTGCTCATATTGCTAAGTAGATAACTACACCACTCAATTCCTTTGAGACTTGAAGTTTCATAAACTTCAAAGAAGTCGAAAAGACTATATTCACCCCCTATACGGTTCTACATTTATGATACAATATTATATATATATATTACATGTGTATTGGATAATAGTTTGCTTTTTTGAATATGTATTTAAGTATGGAATTGATTATGCATATATATTTCTTAAATATAGATGCAATGATATGGTTAATTATTAAAATTATTGTTATGCTCACTTTATCTCAAAACTTTAATTATGAGATCTCTGCATTTTCTTAAAGTTTTAAAATATCCATTTAGATTTTTTTTGAATTTAAGGATTTAAATTTATCAACAAATAATCAAATAGTTAAATCTTAGTAAAAGTAAATTAAAATATAATTCATTGATTGTGTTACCATGTTTAATTTCATCATAATTGTTAAATAAAAACCATTAGAAACTGTTTTATACACTTAACTAGCCCTAGGCTCATCCGTTTGACAGGGTGCTTTAAGAAATTGTTTAAGTATTATTAAATGGATTTAAAATGTATATAAATTCAACTTATAAAATAAATAATTGAAATGTTTATTACAAATTTAGAATAAACTATAAAAAATACTTAGAGGAATGTTAAAGTTTTGGTACACTTGATAAAACTAACATCGAAAAAAAACAAATGGACTTTAGGTTATAACAATAACAATTGGATATATGTTGCATCAAAATAAAAAAAACATTTTTTCCCTCAATACATTTTTTGGGGGATAATGAATAGAGTTAAAAGGTAAATAAATTTATGTTATAGAATAGATAATCGAAGGTTATAAAAAATGATGTCATAACTTAGCCTAAAGTATAAGAAATCTTAGATAATGTTAAAGCTTTAAGAATTCTTTGAAAGATTAAAATTAAGTTGTAAAATGATCTATAATAATGTAGGTCATGTTTGTGATTGGTAATAATCCAATATTAATGTGTGTGTGGTTATAAACAAATTGAAGCGAATGTCGCCATGTAGAGTTTGCGTAAAAATGATGTATCGCCAGTTGTGTTTGCGTTTAAAAAATTGATTATGGATTTTTAACTCATAAGGGCTAATTACCTGAAATTGTATCATACTTTGCCACTCTTTGTATGGTGTGTACTGAACTTTTTTTTTTATTGTGTGTACTGAACTTTCAAATTTCAACTTTGTGTGTATTTGTGACGTTTTACCTTTTCTTTTTTTCAAAATTACGAAGGGTATTATGATCATTTTACATGGCCATAAAAGTGACATATATACACACAAAGGTCGAGTTTTAAAAGTTGACTGCACGCATTAAGATTAAAAGTTCAATAAACCCTTAACAAAAAGTAGCAAGTATGATACATTTTCATTGCATTACCCTCCCCCATATACTTTAAAAACGAATGTTAATAGAAGTAATTCGTTTCTATTAAAGAAACAAAAACCAATTTTAAAAGGGGCTTAAATCACTATAAGCAAATGGCAAATTATAAAATGACATTATGAAATTAAATTGTAAGTTGGAACAGTAATATATAGGATTACTTCGAAAGAGAAATAGACCCACCTGTGATGGATAAGTATGGTTTTGAATCTGCGCCGATGCGCCCTATTGCAACATTTTAACGGATAGAAATGATATGCTATGGATGAGCCTATGATGTGTTTTCATTAAAGCTTTAAATTTTTTAAGACTGAAAATATCGGAAATTATATGGAAACTAGGGTAAAGTATAAACACAGTATGCAGTATAATCTTTTTAGGTAAGACTCATGTCGTCCACGGGTTAGTGTTGCTGTTCGTTTTATCAGATAGATGAAATTTAAAACAATTTTGAAAAATATCTTTAGTTTTATCATGATTAATTAAAGATGCTACTCGGATAGTTAAGAAATATTTTATGTGTTGGATATGATTTGACTTGAAGTTGGATTTAATTTATAAAAAATGACTTTTGTCAGAAAACATTTTACGAATTAACTTGATTTAAACTTTAAGACTTATATTTAGTTACTAGACCAAAATGTGTCCCTCAATTAAATCAGTTATTATTATATCAAAGTTATTTTGTTTTTCAATTTACGAAGTAGTTTTATAGGACACAGACGTTAAAGGACCTTAGACAAATCTTTAAAACCACGATAGATCATAACGGATCTTTGACCTATACCGTATGATTATTATAATCTAAGTTGATAAACAAAAATAGATAAAGATGAGATATAAAGGTTTGCAAACATAAGCTAAGATTAAAACGATCACGATCATACCTAAACTTAAATCATTATCGTAACTTCACCGGAGTAGTCATGAGAGGATTTAAGCTTCTCATGGCTAAGGAGTTCATAACAAAAGCACACTTTACATAAACTTCTATTATTTCAACAACTAGGTAAGAAAACTTCTTCGTTCTTGATCGTTAGATCTTTTTCTTCAAAGGAAAAGGTGTTTCTTGGTGTTTTGGTGAAAGGAGGGAGAGTGTGTGTGTGTGTGTAAAATGGGATAGAATGTGAGGAATGATTGTGTTGAAGGATGCAAATTCGTCCTCAATTTATAGGCAAGATTGGGTGCTAAGTGCGACGCACTTAGGAAAAAGTACGGCGAACTTTGGGAGTTAATGCGATTACATTTAATGACTTTTACTGGAAGTGCGGCGCACTTGCAAATAAGTGTGGCAGTTTTGAGGAGTTAATGCATGTGCATTTATTAGTGTAGGATCTCTAATTCACACAAACATGTATAGATCTAAAGAGATCTAGAGAGAGAAAGTTAGAGAGAGAGAATAGTTGAGAGAGATTACTGAAGGGACAGAAGGTGCCCAACAACTAGGTCTCGAACGAGCTCGAGTCTATTCGGACCTTTCACCTGAGGATAAGGATAGGTATAATGCTGACATCGGGCAACAAAACATCTTACGGTTAAGGGTTACCGGAAAGACCCCCCCCCAATTTTTTTAAAAAAATAAAACTCTCATACATCACTACACTGAAGCTAAAGACATTTGGGATAATGTGAAGATGCTCCTGGAAGGTTCAGAACTGACGAAAGAAGATAGAGAATCACAACTGTATGGTGTCTTTGAACACTTCCGTTAGAACAAAGGAGACACCATTCATGAATATTATGTCCGGTTTGCCAAGATCATCAACGACATGTGGAACATCAAGATGACCATGTCCAGAATGCAGCTGAACCGCAAAGTTAGTTATTAACAGTTTACCTGAATGGGGTAGATTTGTAACAGCAGTGAAATTGAATAGAGGTTTGAGGGACTCCAACTATGATCAGTTGTATGCTTATCTGAAGCAACACGAGGCACATGCCAATGAGAACAAAATGATGTTGGATCGGATTCACTCAACACACTGTTGATCCTCTCTCCCTTGATGTCTAATGTTTTCACAAAACAGTAACGTACTACATAATATCTACCACTCCACCATCCACACATCTTTAACCACACTTTGCTGACAACACTCAACTTGACTCAGGACTCTCTTCAACGGACAACTTATTTTAAGAAACTGTAGCCTCATTTATTGAGTCAACAAGGAAGTATGGTCACTCAACGATGGAGCTTCGTCTTTAATTAGTTAATTTTGTAATAGTATAATATCTGGATCGGGCTTCGGGCTCGGATAGTGAATCTAATATTTATATGTGTTCGGTTTTAATCCCAAGCAAACACCCGTCCGGAACCTAGTTATATATCCCAGCGCGTCATTTAAATACGCGACGGGTATATAAGCTTTTTCTTACCATAGAAAAAGCTAGTTAGTTAAGTTGTTTCATTTTCTAAAATATATCTTTTCTCATTTCTCTCTCAACTCTCTCTCCCTTTCTCTCTCTAAACAACATCACCACCTTTCTCTTTTCTAGTCCGATTCGTGTATGATATAAGTTATCTTAGTGAATACGGGATCCTACAATTGGCCATCTAGAGCTACGTGTGGATTACGTTGGTAAAATAAGCTCCATCGTGGCTTATAATGTGACAAAAAACCCACGGCTTCAAAAAAATTTTTGGGGCTTATTTGTTTGGTTTAATCTTGTTCTCTACTTGTTCTAACACATCAAGAGCTAGGTTAGTATCAATTTCGTGGTGTTTATAAAGCTCAAGCTCGAATTATAAGCTTTAAAAAAGGTTAGAGTTCTTCGTGGAGGTTGCTTCATTTTAGACTGATTTCTCAAAGAAATACGAGTTTAAGGGGTGTGTTGTTTAAAATTGATATACACATCTTAATATTGTATGAGTTCTAGCCTTTGTTCGTGGTTTTAATAAGCTCATTTAGTGAAAACTTGCCAAATTCCGAACTTGCATCTTCGGGCGGTTTGAACAAGAATCCACGTTTTAATGAAGTTGTCAGTCGGCGGTTGACTATGTAACGGCGGTTGCTTAAAACAGCGGATGCTAAAAAAAACGGCGGGTTGCTAAAAACGCGGTTCGCTAAAAACGGCGGATTTGCAAAAAATCTGCGGGTTTGCAAAAAACGCGGGTTGCTAAAAACGGCGGGTTGCTAAAAACGGCGAGTTTGCTAAAAACGGCGGGTTGCTAAAAACGGCGGGTTGCTAAAAACGGCGGGTTGCTAAAAACGGCGGGTTGCTAAAAACGGCGGGTTGATAAAAACGGCGGGTTGATAAATGGCGAGTTACTAATTGGCAGCGGTTTGCTAAGAATTTTTTTGTGAAGAAAAGGGTTTTCCAGTAAAACGGCCCTAACTTTTGATCCGTAACTCCGTTTCAGGCCCGTGACCATCTCAAATCGAAGAAAAAAAACGAGACGCGATATACAGTTGTAACCACCCTTTAGCTGGTTAACGATTTCTTAAGGCCCGTTTCAGTTTGGTGAGCCTATTTAAGACAAACAAGCTTTAAAAACCCAAGCCTAGAAAATTATCTGTGTTTTTTGAAGACAATTAAATCATTGGCCGCTGATATCCAGAATCAAATCATACACGTTATCTATTGATTTTGTAAAATCCCGTTAAATTCTTTTATCGGTTTTAATTATAGACCGTGTAAAATCCCGTGAACGAGAATTGGCTTACACAACTACACCTCATCACAACCATATCCCACTTAAGATCCTACAAATCTTTTACACTTCACAATTACAGACTGATAAAAATGGAAAAAGAAAGATCCCTATCTTCGTGTTCAGATTCGAAAGAACAACAAAATGCATACAAAATTCTAGATAATTCAAAAGCAAAGTTGCGGATGTATCTTTTTCAACAACTTCATTCACAAACCTCAAGTGTCTTTCAAACAACTACTAAAAGGAAGACGAACCGAAGAAGGTATTCAAACGCAGCATTTTGCAACACACTTTTGTCAGATCTAGAGACTTTCACGGGCACAATGTTCCTTGTACATGGATACAACTACAAAAGCAACTTGACACAGAAATAATTTTCAAGAGATTGGATCCATGTTCCTGCCTGCTTTTAAAGTACTCCAGACACAGTTTCAGATGTTCATCAAGTCACGGTTTTATTTGGATGATGAATATGTTGACATGACACGCAACAAATTCCTACAATACACTCGACTCGATATTCCAGAATTCCGTGACACACTGATCCAACACATGGAATCTGTTAAGAAAGATCAATTGTGAAAGAGCACAACATAAAATTGAGTAATGAAAGCAGGGTGAATGAAAACAAATCCAACAACAGAGGAAAAGAACTGATACAAGAAATCGCATTGATGCATTGGATGCAAGTTTAGTGTATCATTGAAAGCAATGGGACAGAATCAAAAGAGCAGGATACAAGCAGCAGATCAGGGAATGATGCACATGTTGATGATGCAGATATCAGACCCATATATGATGAAGAGCCAATGGCTGAGGTACAAATGACTGCTGATGATAATGTATCTGCTACAGGACAACAGCATACTGAGCAACCTGAATTCATTAATGAAGGAGAGGTTGACCAGAATGCTGAACAATGTCATGACATATGTCCTTTGCCTGCTAAATTAACTGATAACATGACAACTGAAACTTCTCAAATCAATCACCTCAGTCTGAAAATGATTGTCTCAAAAGACTGTTGCCCAGATGTCAACAAGATTTTGCAAAACTCGAAGCACATTGTATTAATCTTGAACTACAAATGCAAAACAATGTTTTAAAATCAGGGCAACAGAGTCAATTTTTAAAAGAGAAAAGTAATGAAGCCAAAGTTAAAAATGACATCGATGTAACTGAAACAATAAACATCGAATTGGAACATAGTGTGGCTAAATTACTTGCAGAGAATGAGCAGTTACATAAGGAAAAAGAGCACTTGAAAACAGACTTAACAAAGAACTTTTTTGATTCTATCAAAAGGACAAACAGTGTTTAGACCAAAAACCATAAGACTCTTTAATGGAAACAACTAAACAAAAAGTCTAATGAACATATGCAGATGTACTAGCTCCAGATTCAGAAAAAGGGGTTTGCAATTGCAGCATTAAAAAATGAGTTAAGGAAACTAACAGGAAATAGTGTGAATACTAAGATTTGCAAAGCCATCAATCTTGGGAAAACCGGTTGGACAACCACTCAAAAACCAATCCGTTGTTAGACAACCGACATGCTTATAAAATCTAAAAGAACTAGAATTCAAAAACACGTTTGCCTCCCATGTTGATGTGAACAACGACATTGTCAAAACCTGTCACTACACATCATTTGCCTAAGGTTAGAGAATCTGCCCCTAGCAAAAACCTCATCACATGTTGCAACCAAGCTCTCTAGGTATAGCTCAAACGACATTGTCCATAATCACTACCTAGAGGAAGCTATGAAAAAGACACATAACACTCTACTAGATCCCTAGAAATTTTTCAGACTCCAAACATTTGTTTTGCTCGACATTTCAGAAATGTGACGTTTAATGCCAAATCATTTACGCTTGTGTAATAAAAATCCCTGAACAGAAGTCAACTCAGCGTGCTAAAGGTACCATTCCAATAATGAACAACAAACAGAAACAAACCCGAATAGCAAATAAGGGTTGCAAACGAAACCACCAAACAGATCCTAAAAGAGGACATAGGTTTCAAATCAAAATACTACACTGTGCATGAGAAAACAACAAGTCCTAGATCTTGTCTTAGGTGGCAACCAACTGGGTAAAATTCTCAAGACTGTTTGTCTTAGATGGGTTCCAACAGGAAAGACATTCGCCTCTAGCACACCCCCAAATGGTTCAAATGCAGATATCCCTAACCAATGTGAAAGCAAACAAGCTCTTAATGTCAGTGCAGGTACTCTCTTAAGTACAGGTACATCGTTCTATCCTACAGAGGAAGGACTCAGAGTTTGGTTGCGAAAAAGAAAGATATCTCAGAAAACAGGGCTTCAAGGAATTTTGATCTGATGCTCACAAAATGATGTTTGAACAAAGCAGTTCAAGCCTCGGTCTTCATGTCAAGACGTTTGATCACAGCAGATCAAGCCTCGGTCATCATTGTCCAATGACGTTTGAACACATCAGTTCAAGCCGAGATTGTTAGCCTCAATTTTATTGAGTCAATAAAGGAAGTTCGTTCCCGTGTTCAAGACCTCACTTCGGGGGAGATTGTTAGCCTCAATTTATTGAGTCGAACAAGGAAGCTCGGTCACTCTACGATGGAGCTTCGGTCTTTAATTAGTTAATGTTGTAACAGGATAATATCGGGAATCGGGCTCGATAGTTAATCTAATATTGTATATGTTTTGGGTTTAATCCCAAGCAAAACCCGAGCCCGGGTCCTAGTTATATATCCCGCGCGTCACATTAAATGTGTAGGGGTATATATATATTTAGATATTTTCTAAAATATCTAAATATATATATAGATATTTTCATATGAAAATATCTAGTTTTTATCTTTTCATAATATCTAAATTTCTTTTCTATCTTTATTCTCTCTCAACTCTCTCTCTTCTCTCTCTCTACATTTCGAGTCTCTCTCTCTCTCTAGTTTCTTTGTTTCGTGTTCGGGTTATGAAGTGAAGTGGTTAATCGGGTTCCTACATAAACTTCCTCTCGCAGATTACCATTCAGAAACGCAGTCTTCACATCCATTTGATAGATGACCATGTTCATATGAGCAGCAAATGCAAGAAAAATCCGTATAGCCTCTAATCTTGCAACCGGAGCGAATGACTCTTCGAAATCGATACCCTCCTCTTGGCGATAACCACGAGTGACCAACCTAGCCTTATTTTTCAGAATACCTCCTAACTCATCATGACAAATGCTTTGTTAGGAGGAGGAACAAGTTCCCAAACCTCCAGACGTTCAAATTCATGAAGTTCCTCTTGTACAGCTTCAATCCAACATGCTTGAGTTAATGCTTCTTTGTAGTTCTTAGGTTCGACTGATGTTAGAAAGGCATTATAGTAGCAGAATAAGGCTTGTTCATAGATTTGTAGTCGT
>BQNB010068732.1:3307-33744 GCA_026074375.1 Tanacetum coccineum
TTTTTTCTTGATTTATATATATACACTAAAAAGAAATGAAAAATATTTTTGTATTTTTGTATTTTTATAAGAAAATAACTCCACACGGAAGGATCTTCAAAGCATTAATTATCAAACACGACGACAAATGCTTAACACTCTTCCCTGGCAGCGGCGCCAAAAACTTTGTACACTGGCTTTCTTGGATAGGGTATACAAATAATAATACTATAAATACTGCTACTTATATTTAAACCCAAAAACAATTCAAGTAACCCTTGAAGAGTTCACCAAAGAAAGACAATCAAAGTAATCCAGGAGTAGTATAGGAGTTTATTCCCGGGTCGTTTATCCCCAACGAGGAGTGAATTGGAAAGTCGAGAGTTGGTTTGACATTTGATGTTTGAATGGAACAAGATTTGGATTGGATTTCTAAATCTATGGGAAAAATAATGTAAACGGGAATGTGAAAACGTAACCTAAAAACCCTAATTTTTCAAAAATTAACCTAAAATGATTTTTTTTAACTTTTCTAGTTCCTAAGTGACTAAAAAGGAAGAATAAAGAAAACTAGAACAAAAACGGAGTTAAATTGAGCTAGAAAACACAGAAAACGCGAACGGGAACGAATTTCGTTCTTTAGAAAACGAAATTTTGCAATTTAAACCCTACAGAAGCAAAACTAATTTTCCTAGAAACTATATGATAAAAGAAAAAATTTTAAAAAAGAATAATATTTTTTTGAGTTTTTTATAATTTTTTATGAATTAAAAAAGATTTTGAAAAGAAAAATTAATTAAAAATACTAAACTTAATGGTAAAAATCTAGAAAAATGCACAAAAGTCTAACTATATAAAGAGTGCAGGAAAAATAAGCTTAATGAAACAGCTTATCAAATAAGCCGGGAAAAGCCTAAAATAAGCTACGAAATGCCTATTAAGAAAAAGGGATGAAAATGACCCTAAGTAATTAATTATGCAAAGTTCTACCGGATGAGCTATTGTAGCACAATGGTAGTGAGTGTGTGTGTAAAAGCGCTTGGTGAGAGGGTAGAGGTCCCGGGTTCGAGCCTAGGCTCACCTGGGACTTCCCCTATCCCAAACGTTTTTTAAATCCATTTTTTTCACAAAATTTTTAAGGACTTAAAAATAAGCATTTTTTACAAAAGCACTTTTTTTCTAAATCACTAATAAGCTCTAAAATAAGCAAAATAAGTTGACATAAATGCTTAATTTACTCTAAGTTAAAAAATGCTAACTGTTTGGCTAATTTTTGGTCAAATAAGCAATTGAAAATGACAAATAAGCTAAACTAGACAATAAGATATGTCTAAAAAGCACATAAGAACCAAAATAAGCACAAATGACTAGCTTAAAAGAAAGAAAAGCTAAAAAGGCATAAAACACTCAAAATTTACACTAGAAAGCAAATAAGCTCAAATAAGCTTATGGCAGAACCAAATAAGCTAAAATGGGCTTAAACTAACCTAATAAGCTAAGCTAAACCTAAATAAGCTAATGCAATAAGCTAAAATAAGCAAAAATGACTTTTGGCCAAAACTGTTAATCAAAAAGCCAACAAGGACTTTTCTAGCTTAAAAATAAGCTAGTAAACAGATCCTTATTGCTTAGTGGATTATACCACTAAAAAGCTTGGCCAAAAAGCTACTTAAATCCTCAATTAAAAAAAAGTTTGAAATTCAAATAAGCACTTAAAAAGCTCTATGAAAAAGCTAGTTCACATTGATTCAACACTTAGAAAATTTTTGGAATATTAACAAAACACTACTTTTGAGCTTAAAATTAAGCACTTAAACAGATCCTTATGGGCTTCTAACCTTCAAATAGATCAAGATTAGACCCCAAAGAACATATAACAACAATCTAAAAGCAATTTGAAATTCAGGATAAGCCAGAATAAGCAATTGAAAAAGCCAATTCTTCTTTTCTCAACACTTTGTTAAATTTTGACAGACTTTGACAAAATACAAAGTACCACTTTTAAGCTTAAAAATAAGCAAACAAAAGGATCCTTATGAACTTATAACCTACAAACAGATAAAATATGGACTTCAAAGAACACTTAGCAACAATCAAAAAGGAGTTTGAAAAAAAGGACAAGTCACAAGAAGCAAATGAAAAAACATTTATTTTCTTTTTTTAAACTAACTTAGCTATTTGACAGATTTTTGAAAAATTGAAATCCAACAAATGCAGGGCTATGACTTTGGTTCTAAGGTGTTTAAACACTTTAATAAACACAAAAACCACTCAACATTACAAGATTTAAAGGCTTAATCAAACAAGAACATAAAATGAGTTTTTAAACTCACAGATTCAAACCACTTAAAGAAATAACTTTGAAAACTAGATTAAGACTTTTAAAACTTTTAAAAACAAATGAAAAGGACTTAAAAAGGATTGTTAAATCTGACTTAATGACCCAAAACAACTTTTCAACCATTTTGACCAATTTTTATCCTTGACCCAAACACTCTTTTAATTCCCTAAATCAAATTTTTAGACTATTTTACAAAGATTTAAGCCAAAACAGATGAAAACAAATGATAACTAAGATTGGTTAAGCATAATTAAGCAAAAAAGCACAAAGCAATAAGCACTTAAAAGACAGAATAAGCAATAAGCAATTTCAAGCAAATATAGGCAGTTTTGCATAAAAACTTAAACAAAGCACATGATAATCAAACAACAAACATAAACAAGCATAAATAACTTAAATAAGCACAACAAAGCATGAATAAGCAACAAATAAGCTCAGCTACAGTGAATAAGCCAAAAATGTAAAAAGTAAACTTACAAAAGTCCTTAGCTTATGGCAATGAAATAAGCTTTCAAAAAGCTTAAAAACAAACCTTAATGCTTACCATAAGCTCTAAACCAAAGGCCATCCTTAATACACCTTGCTCCTTGCTTTCTTTTTGTGAATTTTTCTTTTTTGTGATTTTCTTAAAATTGTAAGACAGAATTTAAAACAAATGTTTGTTTAAGCTTTTAATGAAACAGACGCTTATACAAGAGCTTAACAAACAGTATTCAAAGACAGCTAAGGTAAATGACATAATTTTAAAGAAAACTTGAATTTTTCATTAACTTAAAAGAATTTACAATATTAAAAATTACACTATTAAAAGCTGATAATGGCTAAACTAGGTTAAAACTACTTGCCTCAAAGGCTTACAATGAACCCTATTTATACTAAAACGATTAGGTCTTGATTTTTTGTCTTGTGCTTTCTTTGTGAGAGAGAGCCAGGATGTGTTTGTTGTGTGAGTATAAGCTCAAATCAATCATAGCCATCAATTTTTCTTGGAGCCCAATCCCTATGATCTTAACTATCCATTTTTGTCTTCTTTCCTTGAACGAATTAGGTGTTAGGGGATTGCCAAAGTGGCAATAAGCCCATGTAAAGTGGGGTAGAGGGGGTGTGAATGAGAGGGATGGTTTTGTTTGAGGTGAACAGTAACTAAGGTAATGAGAGGGACAAGGATGGTGATGGAGTTGGCGGGAAAATATGTTTGAGTGTGCAGGGGTAAAAGTTTGGGATATTGGCAAATTAAGTCCCTCAACTCTTATATGTATATTGCATGCTTGGTCCTTATGGTGATACAAGTTTAGGCAGTTGGCAGTTGGCAGGTTTGGCCCTCCAAGGTTATATGTTGTTTTGCAAGCATGATCCTTAAAGTGTATAACTTTGAGGGTTTGGCTGTTTAAGCCCCTCAAGTTGTAGTTGGGCTTTTGTTTGGTATTAGGTCGGGTATAAAAGGGTTTTTGGTTTTAGGTTTATAAAATTAGTTTTATATAAGTGGGTTGACCCGGGCCCGCTTTTGACAGTTTTGGTTTTCGGGTTTGGTTTTTGATGTTTTTTCTAATGTCACTTCACGGAGTTGACTTTATGTTGACTTTGACTTTGACTTTTGGCTCTGATTTGACTTCTCTTCACGCTCTTTCCGTTTTGTGCTCGGTTTTGTCCGTTTTTGGCTTTGATTTTTCTTCCTTTTGTTGGATATCCGTTTCCTGCACAATATAAATGAAAACATACAAATACAATGTATTTTTGGTACGTTTTTGGTCATTTAAGTCCGTTTTTAATGGAAAATGGTATGTGTAATTAAGCACATACCAAAATCCCCCATACTAAACTATTGTCGTGTCCTCACGCAATGCTATAAGTAAACACTTAAGAAAACTAAGACCCTCAATCCCCCTCGACTAATAACCTCGAAAAGTAGCTAAGTGTTCATCGAGGGGAATTAAAGAATCAATAGTTTAGATAAGCCCCGTTTTGACCATTTTTATATTTACACTAACTACCACTAATATTTTTGTATTTTTCCTTTTTCTCTTTTTCTCAACTAACTAACATGTTTGACTTTCGTTATTTTATAACTTTTAGGGATCATAGAACAAGAAACATTTCAATCCTAAAATGCCCCAAAAAGGATAAATTCATCGTTCCCGACTTTTCACTTATTCCAAACCAAGCTTAAAACGAAATCACCGTTAAATATAAGTTAAGATGCTAACACTACTCATATTTGTAACTTGTGAACTTTTCACTCCCGACAATTATTATATATTAGGTGAATGTGCCATTTCGAATTTCAACCATGGATCAACGTTTTGCAAAATTTCTATGCTTCACGTTCCACCCGAGAATAATGAGTTTGAAGGCGAGATCATCCCATGTAGCGACTTTCGTCTCGGCACATCCCAACCTTGCGGCTAAGTGACCAGGCTTTTGACACCCCACAGAGACTAGTATCGGGACTCACGGACCTTCGGTTTCAAAAACTCTTAGGTTTCCCGTTTATACATAGCTTATTTAGAAAAAAATAGTCTTAGTTCAAAAGCATATTTAAATTTAAGAAAAAGAGATATTCCCTATATTTATTAAACCACATACATCATACTTAACTTTTACATGCAATTGTAACAATCGTAACCTTCGACCTTTTAGAAGGCTGCAACATCGGTTGTGAGCCGGCAAGATGCAACAAACTTTTATCAGTCTCAGATTAATATTCTTACTATGGGCTTTCTTTTGAAGACTGCAACATTGGTTGTGAGCCGGCAAGATGCAGTAAACCTTTATCAGCCCATAGTTTATAATTATTACTCATCATATTTTTTCATTTTTTCATCATTTTTTTTCATTTTTTCATTTTTTATACCATGATATATAGAGAAGACTTCTTTTTGGAAAATTTAAGTATAAATTTTAACTGAGACTAAAATTATTATTGACTACATCTCAAAAATCTGTTGATTTAAGTTTAATTTTCAAAGATAGCACGTATTATTAGTCCGGTTAGATGCTTATGGGAGAAAAAGTGACAAATTACATACATGAGCTTGTAAGATTTCCAAATAACAACTCATACCTAACTCTATTATTTTTCGTTCTTCGCGAGGATTCGCGAATGCTTAGTCTAAAAGTTAAGGAACAAGCTAGAGCTCAACACGCTCGATCGAGTCAAAATTTATTCTTATTCTACCCAGTGAGAAAGTCAAAATTGTGACAAAACACTTATTTTATTTTTGAAAATTTTTAAAATTTTTTCATTTTTTTGGAATTTTGGTGGTAAAAACGAGATTACGTAAAAACAACGGCTGCAGGCACAATCAAATCGATAGATCCCCCATACTAGAATTGAACATTGTCCTCAATGTTTTAAGAAGGGTCTCTACGTAAATCCTAAGCCGTTTATAAAGTATGCTCAAAGATACACGTTAGTCGATAGGATTTGGATACTGGATTCCCAAATGAAGCTGAGGATTTAAAGCTCGAGTGAACGAAGGACAATACATTGAGCACGAGAGGCTTCAAAATCCGGGAAATCCTAGACATATAACAAAAATACAAGCAAACGAGAAAGGAAGAGGCGAGCCTCCACACAACACAAAACACTTATTCATTACTACAACTAAGTTATACTAGGATAAACATGGGGTGCCTCGCACGAAGCGCTTGTTTAGGGTCACTAAGCTTGACCCAATCCCCGCATTCATTGGTCCTTGGGGAAGGTTTGGAGATCCGGAACAACCATGGGTGGTATGTCCTCTCCAAAGTAGTGCTTTAGACGATGACCATTCACCTTGAAGTTAGGCCCGGAGTTTTGAGATAACTCGATGGTGCCATAGGGAAAAACTTCGGTGATAGTGAATGGTCCAAACCAACGGGATTTAAGTTTACCCGAGAAGAGCTTCAATCTAGAATTAAAAAGAAGGACTCGGTCACCAACGTTGAAAACGCGGTTCTTGATTTTGGAGTCATGGATCTTCTTTGTCTTCTCTTTGTAGATCAAAGGGTTCTCATAGGCTTGATCACGAAGTTCATTAAGTTTATTGAGTTGAGCTTTACGGTGATCACCCGCAGTCTTAAGGTCAAAGTTTGCATGCTTCAAGGCCCAATAAGCTTTGTGCTCGAGCTCAATCGGTAAATGACATGCCTTTCTATACACGAGCTTGTAAGGAGTGCACCCGATGGGTGTTTTATACGCCGTACGGAAGGCCCAAAGTGCATCATCTAGTTTATCCGACCAAGAGGCACGATTTTCGCCTACGGTCCTTTCAAGAATTCATTTCAAGCCACGATTGGAAACCTCAAGTTGCCCACTTGTTTGGGGGTGATAAGCGGTAGAGAGACGGTGAGTAATACCATATTTAAGCATGACCTTTGCAAACTAGTCATTGCAAAAATGGGTACCGCGATCACTATTGTGGCACGAGGGGTTCCGAATCTGGCGAAAAGAGATTTTAGGAATTTGCAAACAACTCGGGCGTCGTTGGTGGGGAGCGCTTTTGCTTCAACCCATTTCGACAAGTAATCGACCGCCACGAGTATATACTTGTTCCCTCGTGAAGACAGGAACGGCCTCATGAAATCGATACCCCACATGTCAAAGATCTCACAAACTTGGATAGAATTTTGTAGCATTTCATCACGTTGCGAGATTTTTCCCTAACGCTGACAAGAGTCACAAGATTTGACTAAGTCATGGGCATCATGATAGATTGTGGGCCAATAGAAACCGGAGTCAAACACCTTTTTGGCGGTGTAGTTTGGACCATGATGTCCCCCGGTGGGTCCATTGTGACAAGCCTTAAGAATATCAATGGCTTTTTAGCCGTGAACACATCGTCGGATGACTTGATCCGCACAGATTTTAAACAAGTAGGGGTCGTCCCAAAAGTAATGCTTAACATCCTTGAAAAAATTGTTCTTTTGCTAGGACAACATCCCTTTAACAATGAAATTCCCCGCGCGGTAATTTGCAAAATCGGCAAACCACGGGGTACTTGAGTCACCACGAAAAGTCACCATATTCAGTGTCTCGAGAGGAAACGTGTCATTTATCTCCTTTGGGTCGAGCACATTTTCATACGGATTTTCTAATCGAGAAAGATGATCGGCCGCGAGATTCTTGGCTCCTTTTGTGTCAATTACTTTGAATGTGAACTCTTGAAGGAGGAGAACCCACCGGAGCAATCTCGCCTTGGAATCTTTTTTAGCAAAGAGGTATTTGAGGGCGGAGTGATCCGTATACACAATGCTTTTGTTCAAGATGACGTAAGACCGAAATTTTTCGAAGGCATACACCACGGCTAGCATTTCTTTCTCCGTCGTAGTGTAATTTGATTCCGCCTCGGTCATTGTTTTACTAGCATAGTGTATAGGCCTAAAGTGCTTATCATGATGTTGCTCCAATACCGCACCTATGGCAAAGTCGCTTGCATCGCACATAAGCTCAAAGGGTAAGTCCCAGTCGGGGGCAATCAAGATTAGAGCTTCAGTAAGTTTTTTCTTTAACGTTTGAAAAGCTTGAATACATTCATTGGAGAAGATGAACGGAGTGTTTTTCTCAAGAAGATGAGTCATCAGTCGGGAAATTTTGGAAAAATCCTTAATGAACTGTCGGTAGAAACCGGCATGGCCGAGAAAACTCCGAACACCCTTGACGTTGGTGGGATGAGGTAGCTTAGCAATAATGTCAACTTTAGCTTTATCAACCTCAATCCCATTCTTTGAAATCTTGTGGCCAAGGACAATTCCTTCTTTGACCATAAAATGACTTTTCTCCTAATTTAGACAAAGATTGGTGTCTTCACACCTTTTGAGCATCTTGTCCAAACGAGAGAGGCAATTTTTGAATGAATTCCCAAAGACCGAAAAGTCGTCCATAAAGACTTCCATCGTTTTTTCGACCATATCATGAAAGATAGCCAACATACACCTTTGGAAAGTGCCCGGTGCATTACATAACTCAAAAGGCATGCGACGATAGGCAAACGTTCCATAAGGACACGTGAATGTGGTTTTTTCCTGATCTTTGGGGTCGATGGGAATTTGAATGTAACCCGAGAAACCATTAAGAAAACAATAGTACTCGTTTCCTGCTAATCTCTTGAGCATTTGATCCATGAAGGGAAGTGGAAAATGGTCTTTACGGGTGGCTTCATTTAACTTTCGGTAGTCAATGCACACACGTCACCCCGTAACCAATCGAGTCGGGATCAACTCATTTTCATCATTTTCAACAACGGTAAAGCCACCCTTTTTCGGTATGCAATGTACGGGGCTTACCCAAGGACTATCTGAGATCGGGTAAATTAATCCGGCGTCAAGAAGTTTTTCAACCTCCTTTTTGATGACATCGTGGATTTTCGGATTGACTCGTCTTTGGTGTTGGACCGCCGGTTTGTAGTCCTCTTCTATAAGAATCTTATGAGTGCAAAATTTCGGGTTGATACCTTTGATGTCGGAGAGTTTCTAAGCAATGGCTCGCTTGTTTGACTTCAAAACCATTATGAGAGCGGCTTTCTCCTCAACACTTAAGTCTTTAGCAATTATGACGGGCAACTTGTCATCACCCTCCAAAAATGCGTATTCAAGATGAGGAGGTAAGTCCTTAAGTTCGACCTCGGGAGGTTCATCAATTAAAGATTTATCATTTTTAGGTTCAATGATTTTGAGCTCTTTTCGAATTTCTGGCAGATAGTTTCCTTGAGGGGGAGAGGGTAATGATGGATCATCATTAAGAAATGCTTCAAGAAGAAGAATGTTCCTCTCCGAGTCATAATAAGTGTGATCAACTTCCAGTGAAGTTGGATCATCATCAAGAGCGAGGAAAGCATCGACTTCCTCGAGAAGAAAATCACTATCCCCGAAGGGAGTGAGAGTGGGAGAAGAGGTAGAAATGATTGGGTCATAATAAGGAGTGGGATTGCCACTCGCGATCACATTGGACAAACCAAGAATTTATTGAGAATACTCCTCACAAGCGATATCAATGACGTCGATACGGTTAACCGATGTATCATCATAATTAGAGGAGTATCTCGAAGTTTGATCAAGATTGAAAGTAATGGCCTTATTACCGACACGAAGAGTTAATTCTCCCGCGTAAACATCAATCAAAGCACGTCCGGTCTTTAAGAAGGATCTCCTGAGAATTAGGGGAACTCGGGGATCGGCATCAAAGTCAACGACTACAAAGTCGGCCGGGAAATGGAACACACCAACTTTTACGAAGACATCTTCGGCGACACTAATCGGTCGAGAAATCGATCGGTCTGCTAGTTCGAGAGTCATGCAAGTCGGAGTAAGTTCCGGAAGAGAAAGCCTTTTCCACACGGATAATGGCATGAGATTTATGCTAGCGCCAAGATCGGCCAAGGCCAAGTACTCATCCATTCCCAGGAAATCACAAGGTATAAGAAATTTGCCAGGGTCTCCAAGTTTTTTGGGTAACTTGTTAAGGATAACCGCCGAACAATGCTCATTCAAAGGAGTTCTAGCCATTTCTCTTAATTTTTCTTTGTTTCCGATTAAAGCTTTTAGAGTCGAGGCAAATTTTGGCATAAGAATCAAAGCATCCGCGAAGCTAATTTCGAAACTCATGTCTTGAAAGATTTTGTAGAATTTCTTAATTTGGTCGGTAGCTTTTTCACGGTTCCTTTCATCATTTCTTCTCGACGGATATGGAATTGTCGGTTTCGGGTTAGGCATCGGAGCACTAACGGGAGCAATAACGGGCTCAGAGATTGGAGTAACAACGGGCTCAAAATTTTGCACTTGAGCTTCAATTTGGACAACCGGAGGTTGGACGTCTTCGGTAATTTCGTTATTAGTAGGAAGCATTGTGTCCTTTGTCACCTCGGTCTCACGTTCCACTACTTTAGGAGAAGAAGAAGAGGTAGTAGGAATCGTGGGTCCTTGATAAGCAACACCACTTCGGGTGGTGATACCTTTCAAATCTTCCTTCGAGTTAGTAATGGTGTTACTTGGGAGTGTTCCTGAACCCGAAGATGAAGCGGTATTCATCTTCATGAATTGACCAAACATGTTTTTAAGATCAAGATTGGAATTTGTCAACGAGGTCATGTTGGTTTGCATGTTTTTCAGAATGGCATCGTTTGCCTTCATGTAGTTTGTGAACTTGGTGGTAGTCACAACTTGTGGTTGAGGAATCGGGGCTTGATGAACCGGAGCTTGGTAACCTGGGGCTTGATGAACCGGTGCTTGATAAGCAGGAGGCAGGTTTTGAACATGACTAGCTCCTTGGAAGAATTGGTTTCTTCCTTGGTTGTTCCCCTGATTATGATTGTTGGTTCCTTGATTCCTGTTTTGGTAGTTTTGATTGTTTGATAGCTTCGTTTTTGATTCTGATTAAACCCTGTGGTCCGAGATAATTGTCCAATGATAGCTAACAGATGTACGGTTAACCGTGTGGTGGTAAAAGTACCGACCATTGATTGTAGCACCCCGCAGCATATACGTTTTTAAGTTTGGCCAACGGTGGCCTGGACAATCATTGTAGGTAATGTGGGACCACCACAAAGTCCTCACAGCTAGAGTAACTGCTTTCACATGTAGTTTTTTTGAAAGCATTCCCTCATTAGATTTTTGTGATTTCTGCAATGTTCCAAGCTTTGAGAGCTACAATTTTCCAGGATTAAGAAGAAAGTGATAGAGCTAGATGAATCACTCCGTTGGGCTAAGTTGTCCTAATCATTGTGGTGAGCCGGTCATATTCTCGTTAGATCTAACACTCCTTCGGTATCCTATACTTAAAGGAACCATCCGGCGGCAGCATTGATGGTATCAACGATGTCTTAAAGATTAGCACCTTTATAGAAGGTATCTATTTTAGTGACTGTAACATGTTGCGGTGTAGGACAAACCTACACATTAAAAAAAAATATAATATATAATAAAATATAAAATATATATAGTAAGAATAGTCTAGAAACAAAATCAATAAAACTGAGAAGTAGTATAGAATGTTCCCAAGGACCCATTCCCGGGGTCGATTATATTCCCCAACGAAGCTGGACCTGGAGAATCGATTACAGACGAAGATTAGAGTTTAAATAGAACAATGATTTGAGAAGTGTGAAAGTTAAAATAAACGAATATCAAACAAAAACGGTTAAGAAAAACCTAAAAATTATGAAATTAAGCTAGAAAAAAACGAGAGCAACGAAATCATGAACAAATGGGCAAAACCTTAATCTCAAAATTAACCCTACGAAAATTTTCACTTCTAAACTATCTCTAGGGAACTAGAAACCGAATGAATAAAGAAAGACTAGATTGAAAACGAGGTCTTTGACCCAAAAACCGAGGTCAAGACAAAAACCGCACCAACTCGTTCTTTAAAAATCAAAAAGGTTACAAAAAATACCCTACGAGAATTTTTTATATTTTTCCTACAACTATATGACTAAAGAAAATTTTCTAAAAGAAAAATATTTTTTTGATAATTTTTGAATTTTTTATTAATGTTTTAAACTTTTAACGAAATTAAATTATAAAAAATACTAAACTACTTTTAAAAATTCTGAAAATTTTACCTAAAATACTAGACACTAAATACTACCTACGAAAAATAAGAAACTAAAAATTGGCTTATAAATAAGCCCGAAAATAAGCTGTAAACAGCTTATAGCCTTAAAGCCAAAAACGTGGTTAAATACCTAAGCCCTTGGGACACTAACGTAAAAGTCCCAAGGGCGCAGCGGTATGTGATGTTTATAAAAGAGAGGTGTACGAGGGTAGAGACCCGGGTTCGAGTCTTGCTCACCCGGGTCACCCCTTGTCTCCTTTCTTTTTTTTTTTGAAAAACTTTGTGAACCAAAGTTGTTAAGCTCCTTGAGCTTAACAATTTCTAAAACTACAACTTTTTCTAAAAGCTTATAAATAAGCTTAAAAAGAGCTTTTAATTCGACAGTATGCTCAAATGAGCTTAAAGCTAAAAAAACTAAGTCTTTTGGGCTTTGGACACTTAAGCTAAAACTTTAAACTAATAAGCTAAAAGGGTTAACTACCCTATCCTAAATAAGCATTAATAACTAAAATGTATAACTAAATAAGCTGAAGAGGGGCTTAAATTTAGACAGAAAGACAAAATAAGCTTAAGGCATTAAAATGGCTAAGTCTTTTTGGCTGTTTACACAAAATAAGCTAAGAAAATAAAGAAATAAGCATGCACAACTAACTACACAAACAAAATAAGCTACTAGGAACAATAATAAGCAACTAGATAAGCTTAATAAGCCAAAAAAGTTTGGCTTAAAACCCACAGCAGTACTAACTAAAGAGTTAGTACTGTTGGGTATGGATATGGGTTCAATAAGCAAAGGAAAAGGGCAATAAGCTATTCAAGGCTACTAACACACCTAATAAGCAAGTAAGGACTTAAAAACAACAATAAAAGAGAACTAAATAAGCTGGAACACAATAAGCTATATCCTAAATTATGCTAAACAAAAACAGTCAAGGGGCTACTTAAAGCTTAACAATAAGCTACCTAGACTACAAGCTAAAGGCTACAACTTAAGGGGCTTAAACAAGGGCTTATTGGCTTTTTAGAAAAGCCAAAAGCTTGGGCTTAGGTCCACTAATAAGCTAGATAAGACTGCTTAAAAATGGCCCCTAGCACCAGGGCAAAATGAACTAAACAAAGGATGCTTATTTTGACAGCTTCAAATAAGCTGTCAAATAAGCTCAAATTTAAAAACTAGGCTAAAACAGATAAAGAACAGCTTAAAGTGAGCTTATGCTCAAATTTTGAGCTTCTAAAAACAAGGAAAACATGCTGGTTTTTGCAAAAAGAAATGAACCATTTGGCTTTTGAAAAACTTAAGGGAAGTGTTGACAGAATATGGTCTAATCACAAGGAACACTAAAGACTTGGACAAGTTGGATTTGCACACACAATTGACACAAAGTTGGACCCTTAACTCAGGATTTCCAAAGCTTAAACAACTAGGCACATAAAGCTTAATTAAATCTAACAGGTTATAAGAAATTAAATCAAAACTTGGAAAATACTTTTTTTTGAACTAAAACTTTTGGAAAAACAGACTCAAAAGGCTTAAAACTTTAAGCCAAAGTTAAACATATGACACCAACCCATACCTTGCTGTTTTGACCCATTTTGGGCTTACCCCAAACACTCCCTTAAATTGTATTTTTCAAAATTTAAACTAAAACAGGCAATTAAAGGCAAGAACATATTAAGAAAAAGGCATAATAAGGACATATAAGCACTTAAACATGAACAATCAGTAGAATAAGCAAGACATAAGCATTTGAACAGTAATTATGCATACAACTATAAATGAATACTTACCAATGGTCCAAATGTAAAGGAATCCTAAATCACTAACCTACACCCCTAAGTCCAGCTGGTTGAAATAGAAGCTTATCAAACCACTAGCCCTTCCATTTTTGGCTTATTTCACCATCAGCAGCTTATTATGGGCTTATGAACAGGGTACTTGAATTTTTAAGTAAAATTAGCTTGAATGAGCTTAATTATGAAAACCATAACAGAGAAAAGAATTTAGAAGAAGCTTAGGAAAACAGGATAAGCTTAATGAAACATATGAAGCTATGAAAGATTAATTGCTTAAAAGGAACTTTGAAAACAGAACTTCAAAGCAGGAAAATGAAGTTATCTTGTATTAAAATAAGATGAGGTACAAAGCTTGAATAAGTAAAAGAAACAAGAGATAACTTAAAAATGGAAATTGCACTTCAATTTAAAACTTGAAAAATTACATAAAAAAAACTACTCTCTCTTTTTTCTGTCTTCCTTTTTTATAGCTGAATGCTTGTGCTTGTTGTGCTAGTTTGCTGAGAGGCTTCAAAGCTTCAATCCTGGCCCTCCCTTTTTGCCTTGGTACCCAAACCTTTGATCCGAGCCCTTCATTTGTTGTGGTGCCCACGGATTGCCACAGTGGCAATGGTTTCATGTGATGGGGGAAAGTAGTGGAGGTGGGGGTGATGGTTTATCCATTGGTGATGTTGGGGTTCAGGGTAAAATGGTGAAAGAAGAAGAACCCGTGACAAAGTTTTGGGATTTGTGGTAATGGCGGGAAAATTTAGTTTATAGGCTGGGTTAAGTGGGTTAGGGATGACGGGTGAAAAGGGGTTTGGGGGTAAAGGGTAAAAGTTGTAACTGTTTTAGGGTTAGGGTTTTGGTTTTCACATAATTGGCCCCTCAAGTTATATAGGAGTATTGCAAAATTCGTCCTTGTGTGGTACAAGTATGAGGGTTTGGCAGAAATGCCCCCTCAACTTGTATAGGGTAATTACATGGGTGGTCCTTGTGTATTGCAACTTTAAGGGTTTGGCAGGAAAGCCCCCTCAAGTTACACTTTCCTTGAATTGCAAATTTAACCCTTGTCTTTGTTTCCTTTGTAATATAACTTTAGGATTTGGCAATTTCAGTCCCTCAAGTTATATTTTTCTTTGCTTTGACTTTCTTTTGACGTTGACTTTGTCGGGGTTGACTTTTTGTTGACTTTTTGACTTTGACTGTCTTTGGCTTCGATTTGACTTTGTCTTTTCACACTTTTCCATTCCGTGCTCGGTTTTGTCGTTTTTGGCTTTGTTTTTCGTCCTTTTGTGAGATATCCGTTTCCTACACAATACGAATGCAAAACATACAAATACAGTGTATTTTTGATACGTTTTTGGTCATTTAAGTCCGTTTTTAATGAAAAAGGTATGTGTAATTAAGCACATACCAGAAACACACACACTTTATGACATACAAAGAATCCTCACCCTCCTATGGAAGTATAGGAGGGGTATATATATGCCTAGTGACACACTAAAAAATCTCATCCCCCACAGTACTAAAACCTCTAAAAGTAGCTAAGTGTTTGTCAAGGGAACTAAAGAATCAAACGCTTCGACAAGTCCCTTTTTCACACCATTTTTTATCTATAACACAACTATCCCTAATTTTTTTTGATTTTCCTTTTTTTCTCAGACTTCCTGTTTGACTCCTTAATATATCAACATTAGGATTCAAAAGAAGGAGAAGCGTCCCATAAATAAAACTAACGGATGCCGAAAAGGATAAATACCTCGACCAAGATTATTTACATAGTTCCAAACCAAGCAATTTAAACCAGATCATCTTGTCAATATAAGTCTAAAGTGCTAAGGCACACATACTTATATTTTGAACTTTTAACTCCCAACATGATATAATGAGTTAAAAATGTGTGTACTCATTTCAACCTCAATCATATATCATCTTAAATTTTCCTTAGTCGTGATACAAGAATGTAATCAAGACCTCAATCGCAACAACTTATATAGGACCTTGTAACTTGATTCAAAAGAACAAAATTTTAACTGTAGAACTTTTTGCAACATCATCCATCACTATGCACATAATTACTTAAAGCTATGAATTGCGTTGTCTTATAATAGTAACACCTACCTCGGTCCCTACCACGCTCCTAGAAAGATCTCATAGACACGCCAACCAACGACACGTATTTTTCATTAGTTTTGAAAACCCACCCCATGTGCAAATCAGGTAGTGATAAATCATATCAAACACCGATTCTTCCTAAAATGGCTAAGGATAGGTGTCAATAGATATGTGTAATCCCGATGACCTAAGACCTCGGCTTCCTGGTGAGATATCACAACACACCAAATCCTTAGAAGTAAAGATGTCTTAGTTTGAACCCCCACCTCGTTGTTAGCGGAGTGGGATATCACGACACATCTTTTACTTGTTCCATATAATCAAATGTATGCTTCATTGGCATAATTTCAATATTCATGCATTTTTGCATTTTAACTTTCAAATTACTAAGAACAGAAAAATCTCGCTTTAAAGAATCAAGTTACAAATTTGAAGCTTTTTCTAAAAACATTGATTGACTTAGTTGGATTGAAATGAGCACGTATGATTAGGTGATTAAAGCTTAATGGAGAAAATCCATAAGTTACTCATATAAGATTTTTAGAAGAATCTTGCTCAGCACATAAACTTATATTTAACTCTATCACTTCTTGTTCTTCACCTTATTAAAATTCGAAGCAATAGAATTCGTGAAAGCTTAGCCTACAATTGAGGAACTAGCTAGGGCTCAACACGCCCGATCGAGTCAAAAATTATTCTCATTCTACCCATTAGGAAAGTCAAAACTGTGACAAAACACTTATTTTATTTTTGAAAATTTTTAATTTTTTTTTTTTTTTTGTGTATTTGCAAAAAAAATGGTGGTAAAACTGGGATTGCGTGATAACAACGACTGCAGGCAAACATCAAATCGAAGATTCCCCCCTGGTTGCGGTAAAACAAATTCAATATACTTATATAGTATTAATCTCGTAAGAATTCCTTTCCAAAATATTCTCAAAACCAGAAGAATACTAAGGTATAAAAAAGGAAAAGAAATCCCACAAAATAAACTCAATTTGTAATTTTATCCGGGAATTATTTTTATTTCTCGAGTGTCGTTGTCCCAACGTAAAATCGTGAATTTGAGAATTTGAATATTCGGATTCGACTTTAAGAATAGTAAAGAGATTTTTGAATGTCTGATTAAGACTAGACAAATGTAATTGCAAGAATAAAGAACAAATAACTAGCTACAAATTTAAATGCACAAAACGGCAGAAGGTATTAAACACGCGGCTAAAACTGAAATTTAAAAACTAAAACACGACTTTTAACAAATTTAATACCTAAAAATCATACAAAATTTAAAATGAAAATTTTAGGAAAAAAGAATTAGAATTTTTTATGTATTTTTGAATTTTTTATGATTTTTCTAAGACTCAATGAATTATCAAAAAATAACTTTTCTAAAAATTTAACCACTAAAATTTTTCTTTTATTTTTCAAAAATACTAGATTTAAGATGAAAATTAATGCAAAAAGAATTTTAAATTTTCAACTATTTTCTTATTTTTTATGATTTTTCTAAGAAAAAGTAATTACCTAAATTCTATTTTAATTCCTAGAAAATACAAATTTAACTGAAAAAAATATGGAAAAATGATTTTTAGAAACTACAAAGGTGCAGAAAGTTATAAAAAATAAAAGCCCTAATTTCTACTTTTTATTTTTCAACTAATGTGGATTTATTAAAAATTCTACCGCTGGGTACGGGGGAGGACCTAATAAATATTAATAATAAAAAGGAAAATTAAAAGAAAATAGGAAAGACAGGGTAGAAAATGTAATAAAAGAAAGAACAGGGTAGGCTGGTCGCACTTTGTAAAATTTACCTAAAGATAAAGAACAGTTAACGCTTGAAACTTTAAGAGGAAATACCAAACAGACCCGGGGTCGATTGTGCTTATTATTGGACTTATTAAAATTTTGAAATTACAAAAACTTAAAACACCAAAGATTGCTTAACAGGTTGTATTCTAACAACTTAATAAAGACAATTATGAACGTTTATACCCAAAGAATAAGCTGAGAAATAAGCTGTACGTTGCGTCAACAGAAAGTGGAGTTTTACTAATTATTGATTTTTTGAATCTTTGCTATTGTGAAGCTTAATATTTTGATAAAAGCTGAAAATAAAAGATGGCTTAGTTAATGCCCTAAGACTAGGGGTATTAAAGGGTTTCTAAACTAATATTACCCTAGTGTTCAACAATATTAGAAAGAAAATAAATAGTTAGAGTGGATATGCAAGATGTTACTAAAAACGACAGTTATTAAGCTTTTTTCAAATAAGCTTTTTTTTTAACAGCTTATTTTTGACCTTAGGTTTATATTATGGAAATAACTACTCTAATATAGTGAGTTCTACTTAATGTAAGAAAGTTAGGATTATAAAACCTACAAGGTAATAGAAAAATCAAAATAAAATGAGGCAAAAAATTATCTAAAATGAAGTGTGCTTGCTGATTGTGATTTGGCTATGGTGTCATTGTTCAAGTTATACTCCAACTAGAAAATCATCTAAACAAAGTACTAAATTCATTATGAAATGAAGTAGCAAAGTGAAGTTCCTAAAGCCTATAAGTATCCTAAAAATCTCAAAATTGGACTTAAAATGTAAAAATAGCCCTTGAGCACGAAATGCAAAATTTTTAACTCAAACTTTTTAAAAACTAAATCCTAACCTTTAAAACTTGCATGATGAGCTAGTAAGTTAGAGGCAACATTTAATACAACTGAATGAACATTTTTGACAATGTCAAGAGTGCAGGAGGAGCAATAGGATAACAGAAAGCCTAATCCCAAACACTCCTTAATAAAAAGTTGTCAATCTAAAATCACTTTAAAACCTTTTTTAAAAACTGAATCAGCTTAGCTTTCTTATCTACACATACTAATTTTGAGCAGGGCGGGGGGGTACTTAGCTGTTTAAAGCTATAAAACCTCTAGCTTTATGTGAAGTGAAATGTAAGTCTATATGACTCTCAAGTGATTGCAAAGAACTACTATTGTTGACGTGAAATTTAAATGAGGAAATCTAAATGAATTTTAAGATTTAGAAAACTTAGAACAATGACAACTAAAAGCTATTTAAAACTAAATGCAACAGGAATAAGCACAAGTATAAGCAAATGTAACTGAAATAAGCTAAATGTAATACTAGGTAAATGATAACTTGGAATTAAGAGAATTAAACCTTGTTTTTGAAGAATCTTCACACTAGAGCTATCCAAGAGTAGCAGCTCAGTGTTCCTAGATGGCACCTTGCCTCTAAACCAAAATAAGCTAGAATTTAGCTTATTTTCATTTGTCCTTCCAAATTGAGCTTATCACTTCTCAAATTTCCATAAGTTGAATGTAAATGAGTAAAAATGGTAAGTGAATTGCTTAAAACAGGAATTGAGCTATACTTGAGCTTATGAAAAGTAATAAGCTCTTATGAGCTTATTTAAAGCTTATTTGAGAAATATTACTTCAAATTGAAATAGAAGAACACATAAAGCTTGTAAACGGAATGATATTGCTAAATTGAAGTAATACAAGTTCAAAGGAAATGATTACAAGAGCTTAAAAGCTTAAGTGCTTAAAGTAAAAGCTTAATTGCTTAAAACGGGAAAATTACAAAGTAAATGTTTAAAAATAAAATCTAACAACTAAAAATGATGTCCTAAGCTGCTATTTATAGAGGAGGGGTGAAGAGAGGGAAGGAATTCTAGAATGCTCCATTCAATCGTGGCCCTTGATCTTTTATAAGCTTATTTGTGCCGTTTGATCAATTTAGTGAGGTGTCATGGCCAATAGTTGGATGCCACGTGTTCGATGTTGATTGGGAGAGTTGTATGATCGAGTTTTATAAGAGAAAAGGAGCGGGGGTTGTGAAATTTGGGATTGGGTTTGTGTAGATTTTTGGCGGGAAAAGTAGTTGTGTTTGTTAGAGGTTGTTATTCTGTTTAGGCGAAAAAGCCGTGAATAATTGAATTCTTTGGAGAACTTAACACTTTTCGGGTCCTTTTCTTCTATCCGCCCAAATGTAGTTATAATGCAAGTTTCAAGTTGGCAGAACTCGTCCTTGTGGTTTTCTTCTTTCTTTCTTCTTTAATAAAACAACTTTCAACTTTATGCAACTTGGGTCCTTGTGGTTGGTCCGCCCTTTTTAGTGTTAAAAGAAGTTTGTGAAATTGCAATTTCAGCCCTTGTGTCTTTCTTTCTCTTTTTCTTCTTATAAAATCACTTTCTCTTTGGCAACTCTACGTCCTTGAAACTTTCAACATCAAAGTAAGCTCTTTAATCTTTGAACACTTGAGCACTATAATGGCCCTTTGACTTTATCTTTGGGAAGGACTTTGACTTCTTGTTTCCTTTCTTTGACTGAGTTGACTGTGTCGGTTGATTCCGCTGTGATTTCTGTCTTATTTCTTTGTCTTGCCTTTGCTCTTTGTCTTTTTCCGTTTCTTGTCGAGTTTTTGATCGTTTTTTGCTTCATATGTCTTTTCAAACCATTCCGTTCACAATGTTGGAACATAAAAGCACACATTTTCTATTCTTTGCATTTTAATTGGCTTTTATTAAGGCATAATCCCGGTAAATTAGTATACAATTAAGCAAATATCAAAATTCCCCAAACAAAAGGATTTCCGTGTCCTCACGCAATGTTATGAAGTGTACACTTTGTAAACTAAAAAGTTTCCAAAATGCCCTTGTTTAGAACCTTTTATGAATCACCTTTTAAAACAACTTTCACTTTTCTCATCATTTATTCTTATGGAAACACGTTAATGGCAATCATTGCAAGTTTGCAACTTTTAGGCTCATCGAAATAGGCTACTCCCGATTAATAGAGCACAAAGAGGGAAAATTCCAGTACCATCCTTGGACTTTTCCCTAGACTAAACATAGCTGATAAACAAGAACAAATTGTCAATAAAAATCCAAATGATTAAGCTCATTATACTTATAAACTTTGAACTTTTCACTCCCAGGAATAAAATTAATGATTAAGATGTTTGCACTTTTTAACTCACCATGATCAATTTATCTTCATAGTTTGAAATCTATCTAAGCTTTACAAATAAGCCTTGTGAGCTCAAATGTTAATAACATAGATAAACCTCGACTCAAAGCTAAAAGAGATTAGGAAACAAAACTTATAAATTGATTTGAGAAAATGAAATTTTTAACCATTCTTTTTATTTTCCATGTACTATAATTATTTTTTTTTCTTGCAATAGGAATGTTGTTCTTAGTTCGAACCCCTACTTAGGCCTTTCTCCCAAATAGGATAACGCAACAACAACCGGTTGTTCTAGTTCGAAACCCACCACTCCGCTGCTAACGTGTAGTGTGGGTTATCGCGGACTACACCTATTTCCTATCAAACTTAGAATCCAAAGTCCCTAGTTGCAACATCTACCTAGGCCGACCGCTCCCTAGTGATAATGCCTACGAACCTTGATCCTAACGTACATAGATTTTAATCCTTAATTGCCGACCGACAACCGATCTTTCTCTCAACATGGATACGCCAACGATTAAAAACTACATATAGCTTTTGTTATTCTATTTTTTTCGAATGCTTCATTGGCACAAAAATAATTCTTTTGGCATTAGAAATGCTTCATTGGCATTCTTTTTATAATTATCTTTTTGATGAATGGAAAAATTTCATTTTAGAAAAGCAACTATAAATTTGAAAAACCAAAAAATCTACTTTACATATTAGTAATCTTTTTCTAAAGACATTGGTTGACTAGCTAAATTAAAAAGAGCAACGTATGTATAAAGTGTGTTTAAGAGCTTATGGTGAGTAAAAATACACAAAACATTCATAAAAGCTTTTAGTTTTTCCAAATAAACCTTGCTTAACAAATACACTTAATATTTAACTACATCATTTCTTGTTCTTGCACATTTTAAAAATCCAAAGCAATAGGATTTTTTTTTTGTGAAAGCTTGGCCCTACAAAAGGTAAGGTAAAGAAACTAGCTAGGGCATTTTTCACGCCTTCAAGTCAAAATTAAACTCCTATTCTCACCAACGGACTACCAAAAAGAGGTGTTTTTTCCAAACTAAGCTTCTTTTGAGCTTTTCTTGTAAGCAAAAATTTAAATTTTCTCACTTTTTCTCAAAAAGGCAATTCAAAAAGATTCAAACAAGGTTGCGTGAAGTGCAAGTCAATATCGAAGATATCCTTCCCCAAACTAAAATGAAACTTTGTCCTCAAAGTTTAAAAATAAGGTCAAAAGAAATCATTATACAAAATTCTAAGGTCTTGCCAAAAGAATAGATGTTAGCTCGATAAAGACAAGGATAAAAGAATAGAGTTTTTCCCAATTAATGAAGAGAATATTAGAAACCATCAATTGGAATTGTAGGAATTTGGCGTTGTATCCTTGTGGCCACATATTAACCATATCAGCTTCCCAAAATCCGGAAAACCTAGACAAAAATCACAAACAACCAACAAGAGACGAAAAAGAGCAAGCTTCCTCTCTTCTTTGACATTATTGCACAAAAGGACATCATCTAAAACGGCTTCGTTTTTGTGTTTAACCGAGTACAAGCTATACCGCCCCCTAAAAGAAAAAGAAAAAACAAAAAAAGAATTCATGATGTCCATGGGGAAGCCCCCCCCAAAAAAAAAAAAAAAATTAGAAGAAAATGAAAAGAATATAAAAGGAATAAGGCAAGGGGTGCCATCCCACGCAGCCGTCTGTTTTATTATAGAGTCCCTTCGCTTGACCTCTTTCTCCCCAAACTAAGGTTCGTTAGAGTGGGTAATAAGCAAATGGGTTGAAAAAATCTAAGAGATGACAACCTCCCCAAACTAAGGATGAAAGATATACCAAAACATTTTTGATTCCGGGTTCAAAAAACTTTTTAGAAAAGAATTTCAAGATTAAAGATTTGAACCCAAAAAATGCTTTAGTAACATGAAAGTCCATTAAGGGTGGTGGAATAGGGTCAAAAACATCAGAGTCAAAAGAGCTTTAGATGGAGCTAAACTCTTTTGAACTCATGTTAGTAAAAAACATCTTTCAAAAGATTTCCCATTGAATGTAATCCCGATCAAAAATCTTTCCCTATAATGTTCTTGGTAATAACATATCCACAAGATTAAAATCCTCAAAAAAACACATAATCATCCCTCAGACATAAGAGTTAGTGCTCAAGATTATTAAGAAGTTTCAATGTCAGGAAAAAAACTTGTAACCCTTTCTTTTTCCTCAGAGTTCAATTTGTTTCAAAATCGTTCTTTTGGACTTACTTTCAAAAAGATTCAACCTTTTTTTAATCATCCATATTCAAAGAAATTTTTTCAATCTTCAAGTAAACTATCTAAAGCAATTTCCTCTTCCTTATCATCAAGAATCCCGCAAACTATTTTCATTATCATTTTTTTGAAAACTTCCATGATTAACCTCAACATTATCTTTCAACCCCACTTAGATCCATTTTCCTCACACAATTCCAATTAGGGCAAAGAAAGACAACAATGGTTTTAACACAAAACTTAGGATTAAAGTTATGCAAGATGCCTCATTATAAATAATTTCCTCTGTCATCTACAAAAAGAGGGTTCAAATAACTCTTAATAAGTTCCTCCTTATAGAGTTGACTTCGTCATTTCTAGAGGGAAAGTCATCTTGTTTCTCAAAGAGAGGATTTGAAAAAGTCTTGAAGCTTTGAAAATCATCACAAGAAGGAAAATCACAATCTTTTCCAATTTTGGACTCTCTTGGGATTGGAATGAGAATCTCTTTGTCTAATTCTTTGTTTGGAATAGAATTAAAATCCTCATTCCCCATTGTGAAAGAGTCCTCAAAATTATTGTTTGGAAAGATGTGTGAAATTGCACTTATGGAAGCTTTTTTCGGAGAATGAATATCTCGTACTTGCTAATGATTTTACATTTATCAAATTAGCAAAACAAGCTCTTCTTCTAGCAACTGGGTCGAAATTCCCATTAAGTTTTCTTCCTTTTGTTTAATAATATCCCCCGAAGCAAGATTCAAACTCATCAACAATAGCAGATGTTGTGGAATCATCATTACTTTCAGGTTCACAAACATCTTTGACCGGTCATCATAAGCATCCATCATATGGATTGACTCATTATCTTGACTACCATCCGGTTTAAAAACTATTCTTTCCAAACCATCCCTTATCACTAACTCTTCCCCGTGAACATCAATTAAGCACACCGTGCGTCTTTCTTAAGAAAGTCTAGCCAAGTATCAAGAACACTGAGATCTGCAGACAAATTCTAGAATCACAAAATCGACCGGGAAATAGAATTTTCCGACCTTCACGAACACATTTTCGGCTATCCCAAGAGGTTTAGAAATTGTTCGGTCAGCTAATTCTAGAACCATTCTAGTTACTATTGTAAGGTTCAGGAATCCAAGTTCGTTTCCAAATAGACAAGGGCATGAGATTTATACTTGCACCTAAATCCGCTAGAGCCAAGTGTTTATCAAACTCCCCAAAACCACAAGGAATGAGAAATCGACCCGGGTCACCAAGCTTTTCGGGAAGCTTTTTGAGAATGACCGCAGAACAATTAGCATTCATTGGTGTCTTTGCTATTTCAATCAATTTGTCTTTGTTTGTCAACAAGCTTTTTAACATCTTTTGATACTTAGGCATTAAAATCAAAGCATCTGCCAAAGTAATGTCACATATTCCTTTTATGAACATTTCCCAAAATTTTTGAATTTGCACTTTATCATTTGAATCTTTCTTTTCACGTTCTACCCTAGAAGGATATGGAAGACGGGTCTTTTTAGAAGGTTCATTTGATGATGGAGAATTATTAACTTGAGCAGAAGAAGGCTCAGGAGAAATTGGACTGCTCACTGGTTTAACCGGATCATGAGATTTTTGGATAACCGAAGGTTGGATGTTTTTTGGTGCCACCGGTAGTGACAATATCCTTGGTCACCTCGGTTCCTTTTCAGTCAAAGGTTCATTCTCATCATAGAGAGGGTGGTGGAATTGGTGGAACCGGTGTAAAAAGAAAGTTCCACTTCGAGTCGTAATGGCTCAACTTCACGCCTTGGTTTGTGAAGGTATAACTGGGTAAAGTGGTAGGTACCATATAAGAAGAAAGTTTTAAGTTGAAGTTGAAAGGCCTGACTTTGGTTTTTGGAAGAAAACCACCAACATGTTTTGCAAATTGCATTGGAATGTCATTTTGTTGATTCACGAAAAGATTATGTTGAGTTTTCAACTCATTCTTGAATTCTCCTTTTAAAGAGTTGATTTGGTTTTGTAAAGTAGCTTGAACTTCACTCCTAATCTCAGCTTTCAAATTGGTAATATGATTTCTCATAGCCTGCATACTACCCTCGGTGGTTTTCTTGAAATTATCCAATTGATTAGCAAGCACAATTTGAGAATTTTGTGGTGGGCTTTGGTAAGGTACCATTTGATGAGGGATATTCCTTGAATGGAATGGTTACCTTGTTTTGAAGGAAACCATTGGAGAGTATGGTCTAGCTAAGTTGGTAGACGGTAATCCGGAATTTCCATTTTGAACAAAATTACCAACCGAAGCGGTTTGTTGAAATTGTTGGAAATTATCATGATAAACCGGGGCTTCGTAACCTCCTCTAGTCATTGGGCACATATTAAAACTATGATTATTACCACAAGTGGTACACCTTTCCTCAACCGCTTTGATCGGAACGGGAGTAGGCACAAAAGCTTTCATCATGTTTTTCATCTCATTCATTTCATTCCTAAAGGTTAAGGTCATCTTATCCTCTAATGCTGCTGCCATTTGTTGAAACTCAAAGCTAGATGATGAATTAGAAGAAGGAGGAGCATTCGTACTCACTCGCATCACGGCGTTCCGTGAGCATCTAACTTTGGCTTTGTTCTCTATGATTAGTAGCCCTTCGTTTGGACTTTTATAAAGAAAATTTCCTCCGGCAGCAGAATTAAGAGAATCTTGATCATTATAGCTCAAAGAATTATAGAATGTATCTAATTGGTGCATGAGTGAAAAACCATGGTGAGGACACTTCCTAAGAAGTTCCTTGAAACGCTCCCAAGCTTCGGAGAAAGATTCTTGAGCAATTTGACGAAAATTCGTAATTTCGTTCCGAAGATTGGTGGTCTTTGATGGTGGGAAAAAGAAATTGATGAACTTAGAAACTAAGTCATCCCATGTGAGTATGGAATTTGGGGGTTCTTTTTCTAGCCACGTTTTGGCTACCCCATCTAGAGAAAATGGAAAGAGAAGAAGTTTGATGGTGGTGTTGTTAGTACATCACGTGTACCTTTTGATTGTTCGTAAATGCTCTCGAAATGACGATATGAGCATGAGGCTCCTCATCCTAACCTCCTCCGAAAATTCGGTTTTGAACCAAATTAATGAGGGAAGATTTGAGTTCAAAATTTTGAGCATTAATTATCGGTACAACTATAGCACTTTCAAACCCCCCGGTGGGAGCTTGGAGTTGCTCGGCCATAGGTCGGTCGTCGGCCATTGGAATCGGATCCAAATTGAGAGGGATTGCCTCTTGTCGGTGTCGAGATCGTCGACTATTACGTCTTCTTGGAATAGTATATTCCAAGTGAGGCCCGAGTGCGCATGCACTAGTGAAAAATAAGAAAAAGAGAATTTGAGATTAAGAAGATTATTTTTGGGAGAAATTACAATTTTTTAGTTTTTAATAAGAATGAAAACAAAAATATTTTTGGTAATCGATTATTACAAGCTTCACGATAAGTCTCTAAGAATAACGCCACAAGTGAGCGGAAAAGCTTAGCGAGCCGCAATGACTGCTTTCAGGAGAATAGCTATCCACTTTTCCTTAAACTCACCTTATAGTTTGAAACTTTAAAGGTCCGTCTACCTAGCAAGACTTCCACGATTTGTTTTTTGTTAATTTGGAATGGTTTAATATTGATATCAAGTATCCAAATGTTTACTAATTATTTTTTTACTTCATTCGACTCAGGAATCGAATTAATGAACTTTTTAATATTTTTATCAAAATATATCAAAATACCTTCCAAAGGAAGGATCTTCAAAACTCTACTTCGACGAATACTCTTCAATAATCGTTCACTAAGACTTCCCCGCACGCGCCAAAATTTGGTTGCGGTAAAATAAAATCAATATACTTATTTAGTATTAAACTCGTAAGAATTCCTTTCCCAAAATACTTTCTCAACCAATAGAAATATAAGTTAAATCCCAAAATAAAAACACATTTGAATATTTTTATATCAGTGAAGTATTTTTTTTCTCGGGTCGTGTCCCAACGAAATCGTGAATTGAGAATTTGGAATATTCGGATTCGAGCTTAGAATAGTAAAGAGATTTTTGAATTTTTGATTAAACTACAAATGTAATAGCAAGAATTAAAGAACAAATAACTAGCACGAAATTTAAATGCACAAAACGTATTAAACGCGGGCTAAAACTAGAAAAATTAAAAACTATAACAAAGCGACTTTTAACAAATGTTAATACGTAAAAATCACAAATTTAAAATGAAGAATTTTTAGGAATAAAGAATTAAATTTTTTATGAATTTTTGAATTATTTTATGATTATTCTAAGATTTAATGATTAATCAAAAATAAACTTTTCTAAAAATTAACACTAAAATTTTTTTCTTTATTTTTTCAAAAATACTCGATTTAAGATGAAAATTAATGCTAAAAGGAAATTTAATTTTTCACTATTTTCTTATTGTTTATGATTTTTCTAAGAAAAAGTAATTACCCTAAATTCTATTTTAATATCCTAAAAATAACAAATTTAACTGAAAAAATAGGAAAAATGATTTTTTTTGGAAACTACAAAGGTGGCAGAAAGTTATAAAAAAATAAAAGCCGCTAAATTTCTACTTAGAATGACATTTTTCAACTAATTGGATTTATTAAAAATCTACCCTAATTACTAATAATACTATTAATAATAAAAAGGTAAATTAAAAGAAAATAGGAAAGACAGGGTAGGAAATGTAATAAAAGAAAGAACAGGGTAGGCGGGCGAACTTTGTAAAATTTACACTAAAGAGAAAACAGTTAACCTTGAACTTTAAGAGAAATACCAAACAGACCCCGCGATTGTGCTTATTTTTGGCTTATTAAATTTTGAGAATTAGCAAAAACTTAAAACTACAAAGTTGCTTAACAGCTTATTCTAAACAACTTTAATAAAGGCAATATGAACTTTTACCCAAAGAATAAGCTGAAAAATAAGCTGTAAGTTGCTGTCACAGAAAGTGGAGTTTTACTAGATTTTTGAATCTTTGCTTATTGTGAGCTTAATATTTGATAAAAGCTGAAAATAAAAGATGCTTATTTATGCCTAAGATGTGTATTAAAGGTTTCTAAACTAATATTACCCTAGTGTTAACAATATTAGAAAGAAAATTAAGATGGAAGAGTGCAAGGTTTTCTAAAACAGTTTTTAAGCTTTTTTCAAATAAGCTTAACAGCTTATTTTTGGACCTTAGGTTCTGATATTATGGAAATAAGCTACTCTAATAGAGTGAGTTCTACTTATGTAAAAGGATTTATAAAACTCTACAAGGAAATGAGAAGAATTCAAAATGAAAATTGGCAAAAATTATGCTAAAATGAAGTGTGCTTGCTGATGTGATTGGCTGCTGGTGCAGTGTGCAAGTTATACTCCAACTTGAAATCTCTAAACTAAGTACTAAATGCTTTATGAATGAAGTAGCTAAGTGAAGTTCCTAAAGGCCTATAAGTTTCTAAAATCTAAAACTACTTAAAATGAAAAATGCCCTGGTGCAAAATGCAAAATTTTAAGCTCTAACTTTTTAAAAACTAAATCCTAACCTTTAAAACTTGCTTGAAGCTTGATGAACTACCTTAATACAACTGAATGAACATTTTTGACAAGGTAATTATGACTTTAAGAATCAAACAAGGCTAATCCCAAACACTCCTTAATAAAAAGCTGTCAAATCTAAAATCACTTTAAACCTTTTTAAAAACTGAATCAGCTTAAGCTTCTTATCTACACATTCTAATTTGAATCTACTTGAGCTGTTTAAGCTATAAAACCTCTAGCTTATGTTTGAATTTAAGCTAGTTACTCTCTAAGGCTTAAACTACTAATTGTGACAGAAATGTAAATGTGAAATCTAAATGAATTTTAAGATTTAGAAAACTTAGAACAATGACAACTAAAAGCTATTTAAAACTAAATGCAACAGGAATAAGCACAAGTATAAGCAAATGTAACTGAAATAAGCTAAATGTAATACTAGGTAAATGATAACTTGGAATTAAGAGAATTAAACCTTGTTTTTGAAGAATCTTCACACTAGAGCTATCCAAGAGTAGCAGCTCAGTGTTCCTAGATGGCACTTTCCTCTAAACAAAATAAGCTAGAATTTAGCTATTTTCATTTTGTCCTCATCCAAATGAGCTTATCACTTCACAAGATTTCCCATAAGTTGAATGTAAATGAGTAAAAATGGTAAGTGAATTGCTTAAAACAGGAATTGAGCTATACTTGAGCTTATGAAAAGTAATAAGCTCTTATGAGCTTATTTAAAGCTTATTTGAGAGATATTAATCTCAAATTGAAATAGAATACACATAAGCTTGTTAAACGGAATGATATTGCTAAATTGAATAATACAAGTTCAAAGGAAATGATTGACAATAGCTTAAAAGCTTAATCATTAAAGTAAAAGCTAATTGCTTAAACGGGAAAATTACAAAGTAAATGTTTAAAAATAAAATCTAACATCCGAAAAATGATGTCCTAAGCTGCTATTTATAGAGGAGGGGTGAAGAGAGGGAAGGAATTCTAGAATGCTCCATTCAATCGTGGCCCTTGATCTTTTATAAGCTTATTTGTGCCGTTTGATCAATTTAGTGAGGTGTCATGGCCAATAGTTGGATGCCACGTGTTCGATGTTGATTGGGAGAGTTGTATGATCGAGTTTTATAAGAGAAAAGGAGCGGGGGTTGTGAAATTTGGGATTGGGTTTGTGTAGATTTTTGGCGGGAAAAGTAGTTGTGTTTGTTAGAGGTTGTTATTCTGTTTGCGAAAAAGCCGGTGAATATTTGAATCTTTGGAGACTTAACACTTTCGGTCCTTGTCTTCTATTCCGCCCAAATGTAGTTATAATGCAAGTTTCAAATTGGCAGAACTCGTCCTTGTGGTTTTCTTCTTTCTTTCTTCTTTAATAAAACAACTTTCAACTTTATGCAACTTGGGTCCTTGTGGTTGGTCCGCTCTTTTTCAGTGTAAAAAGAGTTTCGAAATTGGCAACTTCAGCCCTTGTGGTTCTCTTTCTTTCTTTCTTCTTTAATAAATCACTTTCCATCTTTTGCACATTTAGTCCTTGAACTTTATAACTTCACATAAGCCCTTGGAAACTTTGAAGACTTGTCAACTTTGGTCCTTTTGACTTTATTTTGGCCTTTGACTTCTTTTATTGCTGTGTCGGGCTGATCCGGCTTGATCTTTGGCTGATTTTTCACTCTTGCTCTTGTCTTTTTGTCTTTTTCCCGTTTCTTGTCGGTTTTTGATCGTTTTTGCTTCTTTTGGTCTTTTCAATCCTTTCCTGCACAATTGGACCCAAAAGCACACATTTTCTATTCTTTTGGCGTTTTATTGGCTTTTATTTGGCAAAATCCCGGGCAATTTACATATACAATTTAGCAAATATCAACACCCTTATGCATTGTCGGAGCCCTAAGTCTGAAAGT